>JAKSZP010008037.1:0-165191 GCA_022478985.1 Massospora cicadina
TTTTTATCCTTGGTAGCTAGGGTAAGATTAAAAGGTTTCCGTGGTAAAGATGCTGGATGAGTAATCTAGTGAGTGGTCAGTGCCACCACTCTAATGCTTGGAGCTACAAGGAACCACCACACGGACTAACATGACTGGCTACAGACAACAAGGGACTAAGGGCGATTAACCCTGACATACTGGGATCAATTATAGGACAGATTTTGGCCTCCTATGTGATTGTAGGGCTCTGGGCTTTTTTGTGTAGTTAATCATTCAAGGGTGAAGTTGTTGGTTATGCTGTGGCAAGGAATTGCTTTTTCAAGCTTGTAGTGAAAGGTAACCAGTGAATTAAAAAGAGAAAGGGTCAGCAGTCTTCATACCATTTGGACTGGAAGATTGGCAGAACAAAAAACGTGCAGATTGCAAAGTTTACAACAGGGGGAGAGCTTTACAAAGATTTAGAGAGAATTTTTAAAAAGATAAATATACCCATTAAGAGTATGTTAAGATGGAGTCATCAGAATCTGGACCTAACCCTGCATTTAACACTATTACTTCCCCTCTATACTCTAATATTGAATCTGACATTTAGGAAAATTCTCCCCTGGCCAGAGGATAGTGCTTCGTTTTTACATGCATATGAGAGCTCAATGGAGGAAATGAACAAATATCAAAAGATGAAGTATAGCCATTATTGTCTCAGCAGCACTTCTAGTAAATTCATTATTCCTCATTTGAGAGAATCAAAACTTGAGAGCAAGTTTGCTTAACTTTGTTAAAGAGTTATGCAGTTATCAGTCTCTGGCAAATAAACATGAATTTATGGCCATACATAAAACAAGGGAGAAAGACCTAGCAACTTTTCTAGCTGCATTTATGCTTGCACTCAACCCTTGGTTACCACAATGTATTACTTAGATGATGCCATAACTTTAGTAAATTCCAAATTCAAATCACGGCTTGGGGGTTACCTATTTTGTTGTAAGTCTCTTAAGACTAGTACCCACTTTCTTTTTAGACTGCTCCTGTTCCCACCTTGCCTAGAGGTTTGTATGTTGAATAGTTTATGATCATATGAAGAGAAATCTCTCAGCTACAAAGATAAAGAGATATATACGCAAGAAGTTATCCTCACTGTCATTCTTTTTCTGAATTTTCTTTATTCTTAAATCTCAAAAAACCCAAAGTCCTTTATTTTATTTTTTTGATAAATCTATCTATTTATTATAGATCTTAATTTTACAGCTTAGGATTTTAGCTCTATCTTATATTTTTTCTATTTTGGCAATAACTCTTTTTGATTTTCCTGTGCCATTTGAACGCCAGGCCACTGCAGGTGAAGTGCTTCTTGAGTTTAATCTTGTAGAAATCTTTTGTTACTAATTTGGAGAAGACAATCATGGCATGCTCATCATTCACCCAACCCAAAGTATTGCAAAAATTTTGCAATCTGAACTTCCTTTGAAATTGCAGATCAACAACCTGAAAACCCGAGAAAAAATGAAGCTCATGATAAGAGCGCTGGTAAACCTCAAATCTGAATAACTTATATTGGCCAGAGCCCTCACAAGTGAGGCCACTGGACTTTTTTGGTCTCCTATTTTTCCATGTTATTTAACAAGACAATTTAACATTCCAATTTTTATTAAGATTGTCATTTTTACACCATTTTGAGCATCAAGTTGCGCATCATGGTCACATACTCCTCTTAAATGGATTATCCATTGATAAATTGATTAGGGGTTGCCATAGTATTCATCATTTGGTGCTCAGGTGGTTCATGAGAACTATGCTGTGCTAATTAATAAAAACTTGGGACTTTCCTGGTACTAACACATAATATCACACTTAGGCTTAACTTTAATTGTATATGATAGATAAAAGAGGCATAAAATGAGATACCTAAGGACTTGGTTGCTAAGGTCTCCGTGGTGACATACTTCTCAAGTTTCCCCAAGCCCATGCCATAGAAGTCAAAAAAGGACCCTAATGTACCTAATGTAAGGGTTTAAGTCAAAATGCGAAAAATGCTGGAAAAGTCACGCCAAGGGGCAGAAAAAGGGCAGTCAACATAAAAATGAGGCTCTTAATGCTGACAAACCAAAAACGCCTTATAAGAAACTCATAACATCACTTACTGGATCTGACGCTATTGGCACTGTTGGGAATATGAAAAAAAATTTTGACAATAAAAAACTTGATAATTCTTACTTTTCTTCTAATGATTTTACCCATGCTTCTTGAACTGCCTTCTCAATCAAGGATCTTGGTAACTCAATTGGCTATTAAAATCCATAAGCTTCTTTCCTCATCATTATCAACAGCAGCTATTCATTATACTTCACTTCTTAAAACATATAAAGCGCATCAATATTGATACCAATATGCACCAATATATGGAATTTGGAACCGCTGGACTCCAGTGCATCCAATATATTGGTGCTTATTCTTCATTACCCTTCAATTTCTTAATTCATACTTAATTACTTTAGACATAGCTCTTGTCAATACCAGCTATGATCTTCTGGTAATCCAATTCCTCTACATTTATTCAGCTATTGGCTATTATGCTGAAGGGTTTTATCCCTAATAGGAAATTGAGACCCAAAGATGTTTGAAACTTCAAAGATTACAAGAGGGCTATCGGAGAATGTAACTTTTTAATGATGACTAACAACAAAATAGAGTGTATTTTATACCATTTGAGAGGATATTTTTCAGGGTAACAGCTAATTTGAAGAAGCCAGTTCATCTTGATAGGGTTTGTTAATGCCCAGTTGATAGTACTAAATGTCAGAGGCTCTCAGCACTGATAACTTTTAAAATGAATACCCTAGGAAGTAATTAAGAAGTAAACTGCTTAAATAAAATATCAAAGGCTCCTACAACAAACCAGAAGGCTGCAGTAGGGGCAACCGCGGGTCTTCTGTGGCAATCCACATGTGTGGGAGGGGCTGGGAGGGCGACAACCGCTTGTTTTATATTTTAAAAGTACTATAATCAAATAGTAAGGATATGTCATGGAGCATGCTGATAAAATAAGTCTTCAGTGGCACTAAGGGTGAGTTACCACCCAAAGAACATCCCAAATACTCTGGTATAGTCATCCATACTGTATGATGCTGTGAGATAAAGCAACTAAAAATACTAGCATGGAAAATTATAAATTGAAATTATAGCTACTAAATGCCTAGCGAGCTCCTTTAAATTAAAAAAAGGTTTATTTTTAAAAGGGTTAGTATAAGCTAGTGAGTGTAAAAGAAAAAAATATAGTGACAGCAGAATCTGTTTGGGTCTGATGCCTTATAGGCTCACTGAATAGGAAACAGAAAACGGTGCATTACTGTCAGAAATATCTTTGCAATTTGGTCTTAGCAGATTGACAACATAAATTATTATCAATAATGATTTGAATCTAACCTGCCAAAAAATTGGTATCAGATTCTTTTCAATAACTTTTACTCAATTGTGATTGCGTTTGGGCGATGATGGCAGCTCCCCCAGTGGGCTGCAGGTTGTGCCCACAGCCAGGCCAAACATAGGCGGTCCCATTGGGTATCAAAAGGGCTTATTATGCCCATACCTGTTGAGGTCAGGCTCACTTTTGTCAGCAATGGTGGTGAATGGCGGATGGGAAATTTTAGCCCAAGAGTAAAACAATTAATGTATTTTTGCTGGTTACCAAATTTCTCTGGTTAGAAAAAGAACTGGTGGAGGAACCACATGGTAAAGAAAAATCGTCATGAACCCTCTGCTGGCGATGGCTTCTTCCCACAGTCACCTCTTAACACCCCCAAATTCTATGTACCAAATTTTAGGTGTTTAACAACGGGGAAGAGACGCAATATCTAATGGAAAAGCCTTAAACCACCTATCATCAACCACATGGGCTAAATCGCTAGAGTGAAAAAGAGATGGCCGCTGGCTTGATCCCTTTGTCAGTCTAAAAATTCCCGTGACTGATGATAAGGTCAAAGTGGGTCTCAAAGCTGTAAAACTAGAAAAGAGGTTAATAAAGATGAAAAGATAATTAATAACTCTTTTATAGAGTGAGAAGGATTCTATACATATAGGGTGAGAGGGGACATGTCGCAGAGAAGACCTCTAGGACTTCATATGATCAGGATCTTTCAGATCCTTCCATATTGACTACCTAGTTGGCGCCTTCATTGTTCTTCAACAATGTCATCCTCATGATTGCATTGTAATGAGTCATGTCTATCAATATTCAGGAAGCAGAGGTGAAATTTTGAAAGCCATCTCCATTGATTCCTGTGCGCATAATGCTCCTAAATGGATTTCCCATTAGTGCCTTTAGGGACATGTTTGATATGAGAGGCTTGAGAGCCAACTTATTGGGCTCAATTTGGGAATAGGGATCTTAAATCTTTTATTATCTTGAATCCCAAGGACGCCCCCCTTAAAATCCTGTTAGAGAGGACATAAGGCTATAATAATCAGCCATGGACTCAGTTTACTAAGTCCTTGAATAACATCACCAATGGGTTATTCAGAGTTTACCTTATTAATGACCTGGTGGGTCCAGACCAAAGACTGTCAAGATTTTTCTGTCAACTTCCAGGTTAATGGTGATAAAAGAGGTCTAGGTCGCCTAACTGGAAAGTCAGTAAGGAGGGTCAGCAAATATTAAAGAGGGACGTCTCATTTTCTGTAGTGGTAATAATTCCCTTAGTGGCGAGGGCTAGAAGCTGGATAAACTCATCAGCTAAAGCCCCCATTTTTTTAGTACTAGATGGTCCTAACCCAAGGGGGGGGGGGGGATTCATCGATGTTTATTGAATTACGCCTGGGCTCCTAAGAGCCTGAGGCGAGGGAAGGAGGGAGGAGGCATCGAGAAAGGGAGGGGGTTTGCGCTAGAGCTGTGCTGCAGTGACAACTGAGCGGGGGAGGGTTGGAGACATAGTGCAGACCTTCAGGGCCATCTCAAAGTGTACCTGAAAGTGGGTGATCATGTGTGGAAGGGTCCACACCTGCTGGTCAAAGGCAGCACGAAGGAAGGAGTTATGGATGGTCCAGATGGCTGTGGCATAGGCGAGGACTCGGAGGGGTCGGTGGCAACCAGGCAATGTATGCTCAAACATGAGGTCTTGCACAGGGTGTCCAGACCAGGGCTGAGCATGGAGGAGCACGCGGGCCTTTGGCCAAAATGTGGCGACACCTGGACAGGTGAAAAAACGATGGAGGTGGGAGTCAATAGGCTCCACACAGCATGGACAGCTTCAGTGCTGGAAGGTAGGGCCAGTCCGGTCCCCTGTCCTGTATGAACAGTGGAGCACCCTCCATAAGGTGTTGGACACCTTTGCTGACAGGATGGGGTGATAGACGTCCTTCCACAATTCCTTAAGGTCAAATCTCACGGAGGGAGGGAGGAGCTCAAGGAGTCTTGGGCGGATGGGAGGACGATCTTGGGGGTTGAGGCGATTTGTGACAACTTGTCCATTGTGCACAATTGCACGGCGATGGGGGCTGAGGCCAGGGCCTTCCCTTCTGTATGGGAAGGCATGGTGGATCCGCGCGCCTACTCGTTTCAGGGCAAGGAGAGCCTGGTTCCAGTAGGGGGATGATGATGGTTTTAAGCGATGGCCTGAGTGGTTTGTGAGCCACTCCCCTAATGAGGTCAGAGATGCTCTAGGAAGACCCAGGGCTGCTGACACTGACTGGCGGAAAACGGGCGCCCATTGGGGCATGGGGTCGCGTCCCAGCAGACAATCGGCCATAGGAACTTCAGGAAGATTGTGGTGGCGTGGGATCGCGAGTCCAGAAGCCCTAGGCCCCCTTCATTGCAGGGTCGGGAAATGGTTGAGAGGGCCATTGGTGGATGGTTTGAGCCCCAGATCCAATAGCGGAGGAGTACATTGAGCCGCGTATAAAAGGCATCTGTGAATGGGCAGACGTGCGCTAGGAACCAGACTTTGGAGAGGAGGAACACATTGGCCATCAGAGCTCGACCCTGGGGGTGATGTGCCGCCGGTTCCAGCTGGCAATCCTGGAGTTAACTGCTGCGAGGAGCAAGTCCTCATTGTCTTTTAGCGCAACTCCTTGTTGGTTGGTGAGAACGCCCAGGTGACGGAAGGTACCGCGCTCAGGTTCAATACCAAATGGTGGGGGGAAGGTGGGGGAGCCGACCTGTACAACGTTGTCTTGGAGGTGTTGACCATGGCGTTGGACGCCTTGGTGTACCTCTCAATGGTCACAGCAGCGAGGGCAACATCCCCAGGGCAGCCAAATGCAATGGCAGTGTCATCTGCAAATGCCATGGTGCGTGTGGGGGCTTTACCTGGGACCAGAATCCCTGTTAGCTTGTCCTGTAAGGAGGCCAAGAGGGGGTAAAGGGTGATGTTAAAAAGGATAGGGCTCAGGGGGTCCCCTTGCCGGAGACCTTGTCCAACTGGTACTGCCACTGTAAAACCCATTGGCGCCAGGACTCTGGTGTGGAGCTGGTCATAGAGCGCTGATATCCAGCGCCTAGCTGCGGGTGAGAGATGGAAGCGGGCCAGGGAAGCATCAATATACTTCCAGGCTACCCGATCATATACTTTCTCCATATCCAGGAGAGCCACAAAGCCATTAACCTTACGAGAGTTAGCAGTCAAAGTCACGTGAAGGTCATTATAGTTGTCCCATAACGACCTCCCCGGAATAAAACCGTGCTGGGATGGGGAGAGGCGAGGTGATACCCATTTGGTGATGCGGTTGGCCAGAAGCTTCGTGAAGAGCTTGTGGTCTGTGTTGATCAACGCTATGGGGCGCCAGTTCGCCAGGTTCTCACGGTCTGACTTCTTGTGAATGAGGTCGTGATTGAGCCTCTGGAGTCGGGGAGGACCTCGCCATTCACCAAGAGTGCAGCGAAGAGGTCGCGGAGGGTTCTGGCTATCACTGCAGGTTCCAGAAGGTACACCTCGAAGGGTATTCCATCTGGGCCTGGGGCTTTAAGCCGTGGGGATTTCAGAAGGGTTTCCATCACCTCCTGGATGGAAATAGGCGCCAGTAGAGCCTCATCAGCCCGTGGGTCAATGGGCGGCTCTGGAGCCCGCCACAGGAAGTCTTGGATGTCCGATGGGTCCACCTGGGTGGCATGGAAGAGGCTGGAGTAGAAGCGGTGTAGTTCCTGCGTGATTTCCTCCTTATCTGAAGTGGTTGTAGTGCCAATCTTCAGTGAAGTAATATCCTGCGCTGTTGACCGGGCTTTCTGTTTCTGAAAGAAGAAGCGGGTGGGGCGTTCCCATTGAGCATAGTAACGAGATGTTGTAAAGTTTGCTGCCCGTTCTTCCTGCAGTGTGAGCTCCAAGCGGAGTGCTTCCTGCGCCGCTTCCCAGTCTTCCAACCATCTGGGAGAGGGCGAAGGCTGGCAGTTTCGCTCCAGATGTCTGATTCTGGCTTCTGCCCTTTTGACTCTGGCGCGAGATGCAGTCATCTGGGCTTTGGCACAGTTGTAAGCAACGCGGGTGATGCCCTCCTTGGTCACCGCCCATCTAGCCTTGTGGTCAAGAAGGTGGGGTGGGGGGAGGTGAGAGTCTCCCATATGGTCATAGACAGCTTCTCCTTAGTGAAGGGGTTGTTGAGAAGAGCTGGGGCAACCCTAGGCCAGAACCTACGCGAAGGTCTAAGTGTGGTGGTGAGGACAACGGTGAGTGACCTGTGATCACTCAGATGGTTGTCACGAGAGATGGGAGAAGAGACGCGGCCAATTAGCAGGGGGCCAATCAGTGCCATATCTATGCGTGACGCTGACTGGAAAGCTCCTCCATCATACTGGATCCTAGTCATGCAACCTAGGCCAGACGCGGAGGGTGGAAGCGCATCTATAAAGCCACTCAGGCGAAGGAAATCCTGGAGGCGACTTGATCCAGGGCGTTCCTTTGCTGCAGGGGGTAAGAGTCACGGACGCGACTTATGGTTGTGTTGAAATCTCTAAATGGACTGTATTCCGTGGGAGATTGAGTTGAACGAGCTCTTCCAAGAGCCGATTTTGCTCCTGACCTGCATTAGGCAGGTAGATGCTTGCAGCGAAGAAGGAGAAGTCAAGAGTGGTGAGTTTGGCCAGTATGAGGCGGCCACCTAGATATTGTGAAAAATAATGGGTTTTTACCCGGGGATTCAAAACATTAAGGGCGGCATGGTTTGTCCAGAAGGAGTTGCCTCCAAACTGTTCATTCCATGCAGATTGTTTGTGGGGGAGGATATGGGGCTCCAGGACAGCAGCGATGTCAATTTGTGCTGACCTGAAGTTTCGGAGGAGGCGGGCTCTCCGCTTAAAATTCCTGCAACCCATTTGCGTTGATGGATTGCAGGGCCAGGGTGCTGCCATGGGGACTCATAGCTGTTCCCCTCCATGTCCTGGGGGTTGCCAGCGCTTAAACCTGCTGCTGTGAGGCGGCTAGTTTTGAGTCCTTTAGCTTGACTATTAGCTGCAATCCGTGAGGAGCGTCGAGGGTTCTGAGGGGAAGGAGAGGGTGGGGGGCGGAGGACCCAGTAAGCCAGCCTAGGATGCTGCCCCCGCTCCGTTGCAGGGGAAGGACCTGAGGGTGCTCAATGGTGACCTCCGCGGTGTCCCCATTTGATGAGTCTGAGTCCATATTCACTTCCTCCAACACTTCAAAGGATCCGCGCGAAATGGACTGTGGGGTTGGGGTAGGACTCTTTAAGGTGGCACTTCTACCGCAGGCCGCGAGTTGCCAGTCCATGCTGGTGGGCATAGCTCCATTGGGAGCTGAGGGTTGATGCGATAAATCACTGGTGGAGGTTGGTGGGGGTGCCGCGGAACCCTGAGTGGGGGTGGCTGACGAGAGGCACCCTGTGGGAGATGCCTCGCGCTTGGTGAGAGAGGGAGTTGACTCTGGGAGATTAGAGGGGGTTCCCACTGGAAGGGGGGCATGAGCGCGAAGGTATCCCATACCAATAGTGGGGTTAGTTGTTTCAACTGCTAGGCGTAAGGCCTCAGGGGACAGGTCTTGAACGGGAACCCATTGTGTGGGTTTGGAATTGCTGCTGCGGCCACGTGGGATCGTTTTTGGCCTGGTTTAGGCCCCTGGGTGGTGGCTAAGAGGGCTTGTTTTTGAGCTGTGAAGCCACTATACAAGTGTCCAAGGGCGTTACACCATGAACACCGGGGGCGCGCCTGATCAGGGTCGACAAAAAAGATCTCAGGGCATGCCCCAAATACCGCCACACGAGGAATAACCTCAATGTTGCGGGATACAGTGGGGGAGGGGATGAACGACGCCCTAGCAGTGCGAGCTCTTTGGGTGGGAGCATAGTAAGAGGGGACGCTAAAGTCCACTGAAAGAACAGACCCAAACTCCATTAAACCACGATGGAGCGCCAGTTTAAGAGACTTAGGATCAGCAGTCGTTGGTAGGTTGGAAAAAGTAACCCATGAAATTTTCTCCAGGTGAGAGCGTGTGCGGGAGATGCAAAGAGATCCACGTGGAATAATGACCTGGAGGGTGGCAGCATGGTCAGCAAGGGCAGCTTCAGTGAAGCTCGCATCGATGTAGTGGCCCTCCACTGATTCATGGATGGTGGTGTTAATTGGGAATGTCTCCGCAATCGCTGCAAAGTATGAGAAGTAATCCTCTGTATAGAATTCAACAGGGTTATGCCCATATTAAAGGCGAATTGCGTGGGAGAGGGTTGAGCGAGGTAGAGCTTTTTGCGCTCTAGTTTCAGCCCATTTCTTCTTAACATCAGCAACAAATGCCACTTCACGGGGATCAGCTTTGGGTAGCATTGGTGCCAGAGGTTTTTGCCACGCCCCAGTGGCTCCTTTGGTACGTTTGTGTTTGCTTTGGGCTGAAATTGCAGGTTGAGTGTGAGCTGGTGGTTTGAAAAAGTTTGTGGAGTTCCCTTGTTGCTGGAATGTTACAGCAGTTGCTGGCGTCATATTAAATTGAGGAGCGGATTGTTGGGCCTCGCTAAATTGGGGAGGCCCATCCAGATTGGAATTAACTCCAGCCTTTTGGGAGGAGGGCGATGTTTCATCACCATCCCAATCTATTTGGGTAAATTCAGCCCGAGTATTTGCTGTGATTTCGTGGGCAAAACTCACTGGCTGATTGGTGAATTGGTCGTTTTCAGCATATGGAGATAAAGTGCCGACTTGAGAAGTGCCAATTACAGGGTTAAAATGGGACGGGTGAGATTGGAACTGGTGTGAAGTTCTAAAATCCGAACTATTTGAATCCCCATTGGGAAGAGTAGATTGTCCCAATTTGGTGCTTAGTGAACCAGAATGTGCGGCTAATCCAACCTTACATCCGAGGGTTTGGGGGTCAGGTGATTGTTGGGCCTTGACAAATTGGGGAGGCCCATCCAGATTGGAATTAACTCCAGCCAATTGGGAGAAGGGCGATGTTTCATCACCATCCCAATCTATTTGGGTAAATTCAGCCCGAGTATTTGCTGTGATTTCGTGGGCAAAACTCACTGGCTGATTGGTGAATTGGTCGTTTTCAGAATATGGAGATAAAGTGCCAATTACGGGGTTTAAATGGGATGGGTGAGATTGGAACTGGTGTGAAGTTCCAAAATCTGAACCATTTGAATCCTCATTGGGAAGAGTAGATTGTCCCAATTTGGTGCTTAGTGAACCAGAATGTGCGGCTAATCCAACCTTACATCTGAGGGTTTGGGGGCCAGGTAGCTGGTTATCGCCCCTCATGGAGGGAGCCAGAAACACGGCGTCAGCAATAATAGATGGGGCTGAATTAGCTGATACAATGGGGGAGGTGAATGCCTGGAGGGGCTGAGTTGCATTCAACTGAGCAGGCTCAATTAAAACAGTGTGGGTGATGGCCTCCTTGGTTGGAGGGGGCCCAGCGGGTTGGTGGGAGGCAGCGCACACAGAGCTGTTAGGCGTGCAGGTTGCAGAAATGCGATCAGGTGAACTGGCGCTAGTTGAAGTAGCTCCAGGTTGGGGGTGGTGCCTGCTTTCATGGCTGCTGCTTGAGAGCGGGTGAAACTGGTTGACCCTGAGGTGGGTAACCGAGGGTTGCTTCGTTTGGGGGTGGTGCTGGCTCGTTTGGCATAGCCTGCGGGTTCTTTTGCGGGGTTTCTCGCCATATTTGCTAATAGTTTTCGTAAATCTCTTTAGTGGAGCTAAATTTCAGGCTGAATTGATTTTCGAAAAGTGATGCTTAGCAGGCTAAAGCCCCCATTTTAAATCAAAGTTTTTAGTCACTAAGTAATTAAGTAGGGGTTAAACGCTACTTGGTAACTGAGGGGTACGCCCATATATAGTTTAAAAAATTCTTAATTATTTGATGGTAACTTATCTGGTAAGCAATCAAAGTGCTAGGCAGATAGTGGTTTCAGAACGTAGATTCAGAGGCGGCCATCTTCCCCAGAATAGAAACAAGTGTCCTATATGCTTTCCATTGCCCCATTGGTTAAGGGATTATAAGGGGCAATAAATTTTTTGTTAGTACCAGTAAATCAAAGTTAGTTCTTAAAATACCTGTGAGGTAAAGTTTAGCCCCACTGTACAAAAGCAAATTTTGTAGGCATATGTGCTGAGTGAAAATGGATCAGATAAGGAATAGAGAAATGGCTTTCATGGTGGCAGCGGAACAGAAATTACTAAACCCATTTGGTCAGATAGTTACCGCTATTATGATATACTTGTGCCTATGTAAACCGGGGAGCAAAGGGCCACTACATGGAATCTGACAATAAGTGGACTCGATGGAGCCACAACTAGATGTTGGTATTTAGGGATATCCCAATATTGGGTAGGGCAAGTCAAACATGCCTATAAAAATTCCTGAATGGTCTTGACCATTAGATCCCAATAACATCATTTCTTTAGACAAGCATATGTTTTTTTCACTGCCTTGTGCCCATGATCATGTGCCCCTCAAGGAAGACGTTGGTTTTTGAATAAGAGCATTGTTGATATTTTTGCTCACCTTTCCAGCTTTTAAGGTTATCTTCTGGTTTGCTAGGGGATAAATCCCGCAAGCAAATGATTCAGATATTGGTTGACCTCAATTTTGTGTTAATAATGTCCAAGGATTTTGGATAAATTTCCAAGTTTAGATCCATCAGGGATTGATCTGTGTGAATGCTTAAGATCTCGTTGGGCAGAGTTTCTGACAAAATTGGGGCATCTGATAATTGATCACAGATTAAATATCAGGTGTACCAATTGGGATTAGTCAGGTTTCATCACCAACCGATTGGGATTTTATCAAGCAGTTGTGAGGCGAGTGATGCCTCCTGCAACTAGAAAATCAATCAGTTAGTTTGTGACCTGCTATAATGGTAAAGAGTCTCAAAACCTAAAAAGGTCGCTAGCCAAATGTGGTTGGCTTTCTGTGATCAAGTGGGAATTTTATGGGCACATTTTTTGGCTCTTTCCTTTTTTAGGTCTCTGGGATGTCCAATAAAAGATCTTTAACCTGATGAAAAAGTATGCCACCATAGAGACATCATAGGGAAATTCAACGGCAACAGCTGCCGTTTCATGGCTGAGGTATTAACTGAGAAGTTGAGCGCTGAATTCCCCCTATGAATTCCCCAGCATTTCATATTAATAAAAATCCAGGTATTTAATAAATTAGGCAGAATTGGTGAGATATGCCATAAGGCTTTTGCACAGGGTTAAGCCCGCTGAGCAATGGATGGATGATATGGAGATCTTCAGCCCTCAAGCCAAACTTAAATAATAGAATATAATATGAAGCAATCGCTTCAACCATGCTACTTTTATTTGTTTAATATAAAACAGAAGGTTTCTTCTGCTCCACTCACTTATTTCCTATTAACAATCATCGTCTTTCAATTCTCTGGTATTGCTTATATCTCAGCAATTTTGGTCAATACTGACGCTTTTGCTTAGACTTTTTGTTCCGTCATATTCTTATTTGTTCTGGAAGAGTTCACCATCCATTAAATTCACAATTGCCTTAGTTCGAGGCAATCCTCTCATTATTCATCATATGTAAACATCTCATTATTCATCATTCGTCAAGATCACCTTATTGCCTGATTAAGAGGCGATCCAATATTATCCTTCCCAACCCAATATCGCCTCATCCTAAGTTGCTCAAATAATTGTACTCAGAATCATGATTGGCAGATTCTACCCATTCTGCCATAACAACTTAGGGCTTATTATCCAGTCATATCAGGATCATGACATTGACCCCCTTGACTGGACAATAAGGCTCCTATTGCTTATATGCTCTAATGAACTTTGAATGCGCTCAATTGATAATCTGACTGTTAGCAGGGTCCTTGATAGTATAAGCATCAACACTTGTTTTCTCAATAATTTCAAATGGACTAATCCAGATACTGGCCAATTTGCGTTTCCACCTAAACCCATCTTGATCATGGAAAAGAACCATGTCCTCATCTTTGGACTTGGCCAGTCCACTACGCAATACCAGATCAGCAGCCTGGTCCTTTATCTTCTTGGATAAGCTGAACGAGTACACTTCAGTTTGTAATTTGATTAGTATATCAGCTAGAGTTGTCAAGTAACGTTGAGGGGTACATTACGCTGGTATCTTCTACACAGGCATAGAGCAGCGCCAGAAGAGCAGGGTGTCGTTCATATAGTAACTGAAAAGGGCTCTTCCCCGTGGTGTAATGGTAGCTAATTTTATAAACAAAGATGACGGTGGAAAGGAAAGAACTCCAATCTGAAGGTTGATCTGCTACCAGTTTATGAAGTATGTTCACCAAATTCCCATTCACTTGATCAATAATTCCATTAGCCTCAGGGTGGTATGGGGTTGTTAGAACCTCATAAATGGCTATAAGCTCATCAGCTTCAGAAGGATGTGGGAATTGAAGTTAGTTCCACTAACAGTAAGGAGGAACTGAGGGCAGCCTTGTCGCCAGATAATACATTCCATTATGAACTTGGACACTGTGACTGCCCTCAAATCCCATATCACCCACGCTTCAACTCACCTGGTCAAGTGGTCAATCACCACCAGAATGTACTTGGAATGTTTAGCTCCTGCTGGCAGAGGCTTAATGACATCAATAGAAACCGTGTACCAAGCAAAGTGCAGTTTTACCAACCAGTATGAGGTCTTTTGGCAGAATGGCTTTTCACCTTGGCACTAGTGGCAGCAGGAAATTGTCTCAAACACATTGAAATACAAGATTTCCCAGTGATACAGAGGCTGCAACAATTCCATCAACTTGCGCATGCCACCATGTCTAACTGCCTTATGTGCTCTCATTATATACTAGAACATACTGAGGGTCACAGAAAGTTTATGATGGAATCGTCAATCTGAATGTACAACTCACCATTCCATTTAAAGGTGTTAGCTCGAATCTCATTTAACTCTTTTATGACTTGGGGTTATTCATTGTCATATGTTCCGCTGAGCATTTTATTGTACATTACATCACCTAGATCTGCCATAACTGCAATTGTTGACAACCTCAATAAGCAGTCTGCACTTTGGTGTTTGGCTCCAGGTCAGTGAAGGATCTCAAAGTCATAAGCCTGCAGTTTAAGGGCCCATTGGGGATAGACGCCCCTCAGGCTCTTTGAGGTTCTGAAACTAGCGTAATGAGGCATGATCCATAATGACTTTGAATTTGACTCCATGCGATTATACCCTGAATTGCTTATAATTGTAGATCACCTCTAAGCACTCCTAATCCGTCATGGTGTAATTGCGTTCATGACAGAGCAAGCTACGGCTAAAGTATGCAACCAAATGCTCCTCCCCTTTATTGTCTTTCTGGGACAAAACCGCCACAACAGCGGAAAGGGATGCATCCATCTGTACGATATATTCCTTTTCAAAGTTCAGATATAATAACATGGCACATTGATCAATCCCATCCAAAGCGTATCAAAGGAGTGTTGACGGCGTTCCATTCATTTATTTATGGCATCCTTCTTAGGTAAACCGAACAGTGGACCTCCAATACAGCTAAAGTTGGATATAAAGCAGCAGTAGTAGCTGAGATCCCCTAAAACTTGTATGTAACGCTTACTGGTGGGCGTAGTCATTTTTTAGATAGCCTCCACCTTAGCAGGTTGATGTCTTAGTCCAGTTGCGTCTACTACAAACCTAAGGTACTCCAGCTGGTCCTTGAAAAAATGGCATTTCTGGGGCTTGATCTTGATGTTGGCCTTTGCATGCCAGAGAAAGGTCTCCTCCAGATGGGTAAGGTGCTTGGAGAATGTACGCAAAAATACATTGATTATGTTAAGATGCACAAGTACACATGACAGCTTTAGGTCACTATTAATAGTGTACATGGCCCATAGGAAGGTAGCCAGGGCATTACTCAGCCCTTGTGGCATCCAGGTCAGTTGGGAAAGCCCTTTTGACTGATAATGTCGCATTTCTCCTGTTCCGCCGTGGGCAACTCAATTTACCAATAACTAGATATCAAATCCATTGCAGAGAGTTGTATTGAACTCCTCCCAATTGATCCAATACATCATCAATTTATGGCAAGGGGTATGAGTTTTTTTGGTAATGCTGTTGAGCTTCCAGTATTATATTACTATCTGGTTGGTACCATCCTTCTTTTTTACAATTAGAATGGGCGAAAAACACAGACTCTGAGGGTTTGAGGATCCCTTAATCCAGCATCCTTTCAATTTTCTTAGTAATGACTTCTTCTTCTGCCCTTGATTGGCGGATTGGCCATGACCTAATGGGAGGATGATCCCAAGTGTCCACTCAATGGACAACTCCCCAAGCGCACCTTAAGTCATGATCGTTGGCAGCAAAGATTACCTTATACTTTTCAAATAAAGCTTTTGCCTGATCTTTCTGATCTTCCAATAACACCATTAAATTTTTGTACGGTACCACCAACATTACACTGAGCTGTGGGTCGACGTGTAGACCAAATTCATCCAGTGACCTGGACTCATGAACCTGAAGGACCTCCTCAACCGGAGTCAAGTGTAAATACGCCACTATTTGATGTCAGCAGATTTGCATTGGTTCATTATGTAGATTTGCTAACAAAACCTTGATATCCACATGGCCCAGAAGTATTATAACTGGAGCCATATAGGGTTCAAGCCACGATTGCTGGTAAGGACCAATAACTTCCCCATAGAGTTCATCAGACACTTCTACCACCAATTCTTCAGTCATTATTACTTGGTGACCAGAGGGAATGGACATCGGCCCAGCTTCTCTGAGCGGCAGCCCTTGGTACTTATATATTTGATGGGGAAGGACCCAGGTCTTGCCCTTTAGTCAATGGTAGCGAACTGTAATCACCATGTCATTGTATGCCAGGCTGATATGACTCATGTGCGCTGGATCCTTTGGCACTCCGCTGGAGGTAAAATAAATTGGGATTAACTTCCCCAGAATTTTGAAGGTCTCCTCCATCATAACAACATCCCCTGAAGTGTCACATAAAAGTGGTTCTTATTAGAAGGTCATAGTTATTGTTCAGTAGTACTATCACTGGGGCTACAATGACAATTGATTTAAATTGCAAGGGTAGCACGCTGTATGCTCCTTCAGAGACCGAGCTTTCCATGCCCACAGTCCCATACACCATTTGATGTTATACATCAGGCTTTAACGTCAACTTAGCCACCAACTTAGTGGAAACTATGTAAACTGGAGCGCCCATATTAATGTAGAGCGGACTCAGGTTTTTTCTATGACAATGTCACAGTATGTACACTCAGAGTAAGATGAATTCTGATTTTTAAAGCGAGGACCTTTAATGGAACTCCTTTCCCAAAGAAGCTTATAATACACTACCCAACTTTAGGGTATTCTTTAACAATAGCGTCCACAGGGAGAGCGGCGTTTACCCCTTCTAAAAGAGGTGCATCAGAGAATAGATTCAGCTCATTTGTAGAAATTTGGTCAAATATTTGACAGGCATAAGGCTTTTAGTTGCTCCTGGGGTCCTTCTTTCTCCGTGCCCTTGGTTAGCGCTTGTTTTAAAACATCCAACCCTCCAAATGGCTGCTGATATAGGAATGCATCATTGGACTGAAGGACTTTCACTGAATGTACGTGGATAGGTTCAGGTGGGACGTTTGAGGTGGTAATAGCGGAGGTAAAGAGTCCCATCTTTAATATGCTATGACTTTTCCCTGATTGAACCAACCCTGCGGTAGGTAATGGATCTGACGCTTGAGGAAACCTTATTCCAGGTGCCCAGGGCGACTGCATTCAAAACAATTGACCTCATAGGGCCTGCGTCCTTAATTGTTGTAAGCTGGGACACACTGAAAGTTGGATTGGGGTCGCTCAGTGTAAGCAGGCCCAGCCCAATGATTGAACTGCTGATGGTAACTCAGTTTAGGGTGAGGAAACTTAGTGATAATAAAGCCTGGGATAACTAGGCAAATTTTAAACAGGGTGGGGTTACTTCCCTAAATAAGAAAGTATGGCAACAGATGTGGTAGGTTTCCACTTGGTATTGGCGAAGAAAAGGTAGTGGATAGATGGCACAAAATTCAAATGATCTTAAGCAAGGGTACGTTGTCCTCTAAATATGGAGCCATGACATTGAAAAGATTGCAATATGGTTTCACTGCGGATTTATATGCTATTCATACATCAATTTTGATAAAGTCCCACCCCAATTAACACAAAGGCTTCCACTGTAAATTGTTCAGCAAACGCAAGGAGGGTCTCATTACGCTGAAACCCATTGGTAAAGAAGTCGTCCTTCCACTGCAACATCTTTTCAGTTCCTCTGAACTACTGCAGCACAGTATCCTTCACTTCTTGATAGGTAAAAAACTGTTTGTAAGATAGCAGGTGACTTGACAGGCACTCCAACATTCAAGGTGGATATTAACAGTTTTGCTTTATGCCGATCTGAGGCTCCTTCTGTTGCAAACTCAGATTGCTTAAAGAAATCATGAATATTCCCATCGCAATAAAATGGCGGCAGCTTATTGATACAACTCACTTTAAGAAGATCATCCTGCATTTTGAGAACAACGTCCAAGGAAAGTCAAATTTCCACATATTCAGTTGGCCTAGTGTGCCAAAAGGATTTCCCTTCAGTGCAGGCCTGATATGACATAGCCAACGCCTTATTTTTTATTTATTTGTTATTTTTTGGTGTTGATCAATGGGACCCATGTAGTGGGCATCACTATTATAAATTGGCAAATCAGTGAGATATGTTGTAAGGTTTTTGCACAGGGTCAAGCTCACTGAGCAATGGATAGATGATATGGAGATCGTCAGCACTCAAGCCAAACGTAAATATTATAATATAATATGATGCAATCACTTTAACCGCTTACTTAAATTACATAATATATAAAAGCAGATTTTTTCTTCTCCGCTCACTTCTTTCTTATTAACAATCCTCCTCTTTCAATTCTCTGATATTGCTTATATCTCAGCAACTTTGTTAATACTGACCCTTTTGCTTATACTATTTGTTCCGCTATATTTTTATTGGTTCTTGCAGAGTTCATCATTTAAAAAATTCACAATCACCTTAGTTTGAGGCAATCCTCTCATTATTCATCATATGTAAACATCTCATTATTCATCATTCGTCAAGATCACCTTATCGCCTGATTCAGAGGTAGCCAATGTTATCCTTCCCAACCCAATATCGCCTCATCCTAAGTTGCTCAAATAATTGTACTCAGAATCATGATTGGCAGATTCTACCCATTTCACCATAAAACTTAGGGCTTATTATTCAGTCATATCAGAATCACATCACAAATAATATTAATAAGTTCTATTTATCTTCAGTTAATTATTGTTGTAGTACAATAATTGTGGACTCTTTTGTGTGTATTAAGAGTAAAGATTGCGTATCCTTATAAGCGAAGCAGACCTTTGATGTGGATTTCCACCAACTCTGCATTATAAAAACTAAAACCGTAAATATCTGAATCTGAGAGTGGGTTTTCATCCAGAATAAGGAGAATTCCCTAATTGTTGAATCAGTATTTCATAAATTATATTAAGTTTAGCGTTGGACCACATCTGGTTTAATCATTCAACTATGGAAATTAGTCATACTATTATCACTCACATATATCTATTAAACAACGTGGATTTTGCACATACTGAACCTGTGCAATTAAAAACTGGGAATTATCAGTCAAGCCAGTTTTTAACATTTGGTGCTCACCACAGGGGGAAGTTGAGTAACCTAAGCCAATCTATGATTTCATATAAAGAAGAACTGAGAAAGCTACAGACAGAATTGGCGACAGTCAACAAGGATGACTTGAATTCAGCTGATCATAGAGGATTTGCTACCTTAAAGGAGATAGTCACATTCTTTTTAAAAAGAAGTAAAAAAAGTTTCCAATTTTGGCAATGAGCTACTTGGGAAGGTAACATCGTTGAAGAAGAAAGAAGGAGATTTGGTCTATGAAGTTTTATTTCTGAAGATGTAATAAGAAGAGGATCCTGTTTGTTTGTGCTCACTCAGATCAGAAATGGTGTGACTATTAAAACAAGTCAATTATCTGAAGAATCAGAGATGTGAATGTGAACCTTATTCAGTGACAAAAGCCAAAGAAAAGAACCCTAGAACTCCAGTTGGGAAAATGACTAATATTAGTAATATGCTGACAGCATTTTTAACCGATTTTGGAGATAACCCCCAATATTACTCCTCAAGTCAGATGGGTAGATGAGCCAAGTGTGGCGGCTAGAGAAAATTCAGAGGAATTCAAAGACACGCCAAAATTATTCACTTACATCAGGAAAACGCTCCTGAATTCTTCTGACTATTTTGATATGTCTATGTTTGGGTATTGTGATAGACAAAAATATTTAATGGTAATGAACTGTTTAATTTAGAATGTCAAAATTTTATGTATCTCATCTTGTTGGAGACAGCTGGTCTTATTTCGAGGCCAAGGCTGCAATAATACAAGGAGTTTGGAAGCCCCACTCATATGTCAAAATGCAAGCAAGGATTTTTTGTGATCCAATCCCAGAAAGACAAGACCTTAGTGAATTTTGCCGATCCAATCTACCAAGAATCACAGATTTTGGTTGGAGCGAATATTTTGGATTATTTTGAGTATGGATCATGTTACAAGAGGTTCTTTGACCTTATTGCACTTTACATTGAATGATGCCTTCCGCGTTAGCAACCAACTTAACTACCTCACAAAGGATGGATCACTTGAAGATGCTAGGAGCCACGTTCAAGGCCCCTAATCAAAGCTTCAAGCTGAGCCCAGTCAGAAATTCAAATCCTATTAAAGTGACCAAAACCACTAAGGAATCAACCAATTAAACAGTGCTGAGAACAAACCCAATGGACTCAAACGGACAGACAAGAGTAACTGTACTGTCACCGTTGTGGAGAAAAAGGGGTACTTTACTGCCCAGTGCTTCAGCAAGAAGCCTAAGGAGCAAATCAATGTGCTCCAGGCAAAGGAGGCCAAACCCACACAAGAGTTGGGAAAAGGGCTTTTGGCCTAGATGGGGAACAGTCTAGAGCTGCAGTCTAACCCATTCCTCCCAATATTCTAAATGAGGACATCGACATCAGTGATCTGTTCATCAACAATGACTAATAGGACCTGATTTATTTAGTGGTCAACTTATACATCAATGACATAACCAGAGCTAGAGAAAAGAGGATCGACCCCAATATAATAAAGGAGGTCACTCGCCCATATGTGCGCCAACTAATGGACAAGATTTAATCCTCTGAGAATTTGGATGATCTGGATGAGGTCAAATTAGATGAGGAGAATATATCAATTGCCATAATCGTGATTAAGGAATCATTTCCTGATATGTTGGCACAAATATTCACATCCTCAAATTTATAAGATAAAGCCGCTATACACTCAGTAAATATCATTTTGCAATACTATGAATGTACATATATTGATATATATGGTCAATCTAGTATGGGTGTGGGCGATTATTGACGACGGAGTACCAATTAATATTGTCTCAACCAAGCTGGTGAAGAAAACGAGAATCTCTCCTGATTTGGAACATAAGAATGAATATGGAACCACCAGACCAAATACAACCATCTCCTGTAGAGCATATAGAACTATACCACTCAGATTTTACCCTGGTGGTATCTGCCACTGCTTTAGTTTTGGCCAACCAGAATTATGAAATTCTAATTGGGACAGAATTTCTAAAAATTACAGTTAAATGTAACTTTGAAGATAATACGTTGACCATATTGGGTCAAAAGTTGCCTCTAGTGTATCAGAGAGATGGGGAAACTCCACTTACCAGGAGGAACAACTTAATCAATCTGATCTACAACAATGGCATTATTCCAATTTACTACCAATTATTTGACAAAAGTGAAGGGAAGTCTGACAGAAATCCTTGAAAACCAGGGAATTTAGTTATGAAGAAAATGTCATACACCATACCACTGGGATTGAAGATAATAGTCGATACAGTATTGACATTGGAGATACCTAAGCTGTTGTATGGAGATTTTGGCAGCCCATGGAAGAAATCTAGAATAGAGCTATGGGTGGCGCCTGGGATAGTGACGGTGGGCCACGGGGAAATCTGAGTTCTCTTGGCGAATTTGAGTGGAAAACCAATGAAGATTGAGAAAAATCAGACCATCACAGTTATCCATCTGATCCCAATGGCGAAATTAAAAGAATTCGATGATATTGGGACTCTCACTGAGATGAGATTGCTGACAAAAGTTGTCAATTGTATTAGCTTATTGATTAACCAAGAGCAACTCGATGATCTCTTGGAAAGACAGCAGGAGGAGGTGCTCAAAATATTCAAAAAGTATTGGGAGATTTTTGCCCAGGATGATCATGACTTAGGATGCACGAAGAACTTAGTCCATAAAATTGACACTGGGGAAAGATTACCAATATGGATGTGACCAATCTGATGATCAAAGGCTGCTGAAGCGGTAGTGGAAAAGGAAATCAGCAAATTAGTGGAGCACAGGCTCCTAGTCCTGACATTGATCCCTGGGCGAGCCCTATCCTAATAATGAAGGAAATGGATGCCTCTAATCAGGTAGTGATCAACTTTCAAAGGATGAACAAAATAATGAAAAAGGAATCAATTCACTACAATGAATTGATGACGCTCTAGATCAATTGAAAGAAGCAAAGTATTTCTCTGCAATGGATCTAATATTGAGATATTGGCAAATCAATTTGCTGATGAAAGGAATGAAACAATCTCTCTTTCACTTTAATAATTTAAATGAAGCCAAAAGAGGATTTTTTTTAAAAAAATACAAAAAATAACTGCTTGATCAAGCCAAAGCTTACTGATGTTGATGCCATCAACACCTGCTGCCACGGCTTGGGGTGGTGCACCGCCATCTGGTGTAATTTAGCCAATGCCAAAGCGCACCAGGGCTGGTTCTGCTAGCCTCCCCTAATGCTACCAGGCGTTATGTCCCCCACAGGACTTGAACCATCATCTTGCAAGTTCCTAGGTGGTTCCCAGAGCCCTTTGGTGCTCCCTATGAGCAATTTGAATTTTGGCCTCGGGGTTAATTATGGGAACCTCTTCCTATATGAAAGCGTAGCCATCATTGAGATGGGCACAGCGGTGTTTTAACCCTCTAAATTATTGATTTCTGCCCCTTTAAGGGGTATTTTGACCTCAATTTCCATTCCAAGGCCCATGCAATGGCAGCATCTAATCTGCCATTAATATTTAAAAATTACTCTTCCTACCATTCACACCCAGCTCCCAAATGAGGCAACTTTGGTAGTCCATTTTCCAGGTTGCCCTCCCACCTTTCCCCCAAACGCCTCCACCACAAGCTCAAATAGGGTTTGGCCATTATGGCACTGACCCTGTGTTGCAATTTGTGGTTCCAAATGGAGTGGATCATCTGGCAGGGCCATGCGCCTTTGCAATGATCTGCCCATTCTAAGCAACACCCAACTTTCAATTTCCCCTCACACAGTGATCAGATCTGCCCCTGATTACCCATTCTAGGCATGTGTTGATTACGGCCGTGCCATTTGACCCTTGTGCTTCAAGCTTGATCACTCAAAGTGCAAGTGACCTATGGCTTCTGCCTCCACCACTTACGCCGCTCCTCCATCTAGTGTCAGGTTGGCGGCTAGTTTGGCTCAATTCTCAAATGGGGCTCAATCCTCCCACCCCAACCTTAAAAAGTTCTGGTAACGCTTCTAAGGTGGCAGCCAATCAAAAACCAAAAAACTTTAAAAGTTTTATTAATGACCAAATTATGGAATCTTGAGCCAATGGCTGACTAAGTTTCAGTTGAGCTGCTGTGGTCAACAGCACATGGCTAATCAGCTTCTGCCACTTCCCCAATTCTAGTGGCTGTCCTAGTGCTGGTGAAAGGAGAGTGTCTATAACTCTCCAGTTTCCAGCGTGGTAGTTCACGGTGCACAGGGCCAACGCTAGGGAACTAGTCGCCCAAATAAACGTTACTAGAGCCCAGCAGAGAGTGCTGGAGCAATAATAACTCAACTAGAGGAGTGCAATTGTTAGGGTAAATAACCAACCAAAAACGACGCGGTGCACAGAGGGAGAAGGGTAAGCGTCCCAGGTTGGAGGGAATTCGGGAGAACCAATGGTGCACTAAGGGATAATCTAATTGTATTTGTAATGGAATGGTTAATGTAGCGCGAAACCTCCTCAAAGAGGTCCATGCACAGGATCGTCCAAAATAACATAAATGAAAACAGGAAAAATGGGAAAAATTATTGTAGAAAGTTGACCAACAAGGAATGTTGGTCACAAAAATCAAATTTTAAACTTTTTTGGGGTAACTTTGGGTATGTTAAAGTGGTCCCAGGCACCAGTTCACCAATAGGCAAACAATTCCGCTCAAGTTATAAAATACACTGAAACTGACTCCACTCAAGTAATTGATTGAAGTTGTACCCTACCTGAACGTGTAATTTCATTAATAGAATGGATTTCAAACCCCCATTCCCCAATCAAATGAATAGAACCATCTTTGTTAATTGTCTAACTTGTTTGTTAGACGCTTGAGCCAATACAAAGGGGCTGGGCGTTATGCACTTCACTAGTACCAACCTGGGCATATTTGGCTTGTACCCAGAGTTGTTCTAGTGTGCTTGAGGTCAGGGAGGGCCTGAAGTTTCACCTTCTGGGCCTCATGCT
The DNA here is from genome assembly GCA_022478985.1 of Massospora cicadina. NCBI lineage: Eukaryota > Fungi > Entomophthoromycota > Entomophthoromycetes > Entomophthorales > Entomophthoraceae > Massospora > Massospora cicadina. Next base: position 24,054 of record JAKSZP010008037.1, read on the forward strand.
GTTCAGCTTTTTATGGGGTTGGTGCCTACTATCAAGTCATTTAACCATGACATTAACCTCTCCTCTTTCTTGGGTTCCACCCCCTCCAGGGGCGTTTGCTAAGGAAAAGTTTTTATGTGCGGGGGCCAACTTCATATCAGCAACAGCTGGCTTGGACCTTGATCCTGCAGCCTCAAGAAATTGATTATGGAACACTTTGATCAGGTATTGAGCATGTACACAATCACATGCTGGTACCCAACTGTTCTCTGCAGCGTCAAATCCCTTCCAGGATTTCAGGTATTCAAGCCTTACTTTAACACAACGTGAGGCTACTATTTCCTCCACTTCCAACTCTGGCGCCCCATTCACGAGATAAGCCACGGGAGTCTATGGTAAGGGGGCCCTTAAACAACGTCGAAATTTTCTCTCATGAAGACAGAGAAGATCCAAAACGAAGTGGGAAGATCTAATTGGTATGAGGCATGGCCCACCTTTCTAACAACACAGTAAGGGCCAATCCTCTTTAGTCCCAGCTTTTTGCATGGCTATTGATAGAAATGTTACGAGCATCAAGCATCATGAGATTCCCTTCTTTGTACGCTGGACCCACTCAGCGCTTACCATCAGCGTTCTCCTTATACACTTGCATTGCCGCCTCCAAACTTGTGGAAAACCCCTGTTGGACCTTCTTGATAGTCTTGGCAAAGTCCACCACCGCTTCAACTTTAGATCCACATCTGGGCTCCATGTTAAAGGCGGGGTTAAAACCATGGATGGCGAAAAAGGGGAACAACTGATCGAAGAATGCAAAATGTTGTTATATCTATATTGGGCTATAGGAAGGTGAGAAACCCAAACTTAATGATCCGCGGCGGTGTAACACCGCAGGAACTGTTCCAAGCACTGGTTCACTCGCTCAGTCTGCCCATCTGATTGGGGGTGAGAGGCAGTTGAATGGCAAGGGCGAATCTGAAGAGTCTTACAACTCTTCCCAAAAGATGGAGGTAAACTGGGGTCCCCAGTCACTGATAATTTATTTGAGAACCCCATGAAGCGCAAACACATGAATGAAGAAGAGCCATTTCAGCCGCGGTTGTTGTAGTTCTGCAAGGAATAAAGTGGGCGAACTTTGTAAAATGGTCCGCCACAACCATGATGGCATCATAACCATCAGAGACATGTAATTACACAATGAAATCCACCGATAAGGAAGTCCAGGGCCCTTCAGCCTTCTGGACTGGTACCAAAAACCCCGCTAAAGGTTGACGATTTAGTTTTATTAAAATGCAGATCCAGAACTCTTCTACAGTACCGTACACCTGAGCAGGCAAGCCCTTCCAATTGTAAGTGCGTCATATTAACTCCAAGGTCATTGTTTTCCCAGGGTGATCAACGGTATGTCCATCATGATGGTCCCAGATGATTTACAGGCGCAGTGGTCCAGCAGGAACCCATAGGCGCCCCTGAAACCACACCATAACATCCTTTACATGATAACCCCTGGTTAGATCCTCTTGATTCAAAGCGCTCTTAGCAAATTTTATATTATATTTGGCTGATAGTGGCTGAGAAAGGACTACCTTTCTGAACATACTGTATTCCTCCGCATTTTCCAGAGGTGCAAGCGTTGGCGTGAAGGCTGAGGGTGTAGGAAGTTGATATAAAATCTTACCCTGGTGGAATCATCAACTGGGTGTTACGAACCTCTACCTCCTTTGGATTAGGAGCTAAAGCAGGGTTGCGGCTTAAAGCATCCGCCAAACCATTATCCTTACCCTTGGTAAACTAATAAGAAAATGCAAATTGGGCAAGGGTCTCATGCCAACAGATCAGCGTGGGGTTAGGACATGAGGGGCGCAGTAGTACAGCAAGGCATGGCGATCTGTACATACACGGAAAGGTTGGGAGGAGCCATGAAGTGGTGACGCAAATAAGTCAGCTCCTCCACCACTGCTAGTAACTCTTTGTCATAAACGGCGTAAATCAACACAGGCAAAGACAGATTCCTAGAAAATATCCCATCAGATGCTCAATCCCATCTTCGCCTACTTGTAACAAGGCAGACGCTATGGCGAAATTGGAGGCATCAGTAGACACAATAAACTCTTTTAAAGGGTCAACATGACGAAGAACAGATGTGGACAACAGGGTGCACTTCACTGCTTGGAAAGCATCCTCCAAAACAGGGGACCACTGAAGCACCTTTGCACCGCTAACCTTATATAAGGGCGCTGCCGCATTGGAAAGATTGGGCGTGAACTTCTTGAGGAACGTACACGTCCCCAAAAAGCTCCTCAATTCCTTGACTGAAGTGTGTGTGGGCCAATCACAAGTAGCCTTCTCTTTGTTTGGAGTTATCATGTGGCCTTGGTCAAACATGACGTTGCCCAGAAAAGTGACCTGGGACTTGAAGAATTCACATTTGCTGATCTTTAGCGTGAGGTGGGCAGCTCTTAACATCTCCACCACTTGCCAAAGGTGTACCGCATGAGACTCATGATCTGGGGAAAACATCAGGATATCATCCATGTAGGCAACCGCTCATACCCCCAACAAGTCCCCCAACCCTGCATAAATGTGGCGTTGAAAGGTAGCAGGGGCATTCTTAAGCCCAAAGGGCATGACCCAAAACTGGAAATCAAGTTTCTGGTATGGAATGTGGTTAACCACTCTTGTCACTTTTTAATCCAAATCTGATTAAACGCATTGAGGCAATACAGCTTGGAAAGGACCTTAGCCTTCTCCACATAGCGCTCAATCTAAAAACCAAAGGGATGGGATGTAGATCTGGTACAGTGACGTTGTTGAGGTTCCAATAGTCTACACATGGGCGTAGAGTACCATCAGCCTTCTCAACAAAGAGAAGTGAGGAGCATACAGGGGAGGTACGCTGAAAAATCGCGCCTTTAGCTAACTGCTCCATCACCCACACATCTAACGCCTCTTCCTCCCGGACAGTCAATGGGTAAATGGGAGAAAATATACGCACCAGATCCACAGTGAGCTTAAACTCACAATTGTTTTCAGAGTGATCAGGTAATGCGCTAACGGATGCTGCATTAAAGGAAGATTCCAAACCCTCCAAACAAGAAGGTAGAGGAACCTCTTCGGTGTGCTTCAGCATAAGGTAAGGCTAAGGGTGTGAAGGTGGGGACAGTGGGGCATTTCACCTTGAACGTTAGCCTCAGACAAAGGAACAACTAAAGTGCGACCATTCTTTAATGTAAGGGATAAGGTATTCACTTTCAAGTTAATTCTGACGTCTAACTTCCGCCACCACTCCACACCCAAAATAATAGGGTACAAGAGGTTTTTGATACCTTGGAAGTGATTGGACAAATGGTACTTGCCATCCTGATAGGTCACTGTCCCAATGACCTTCAGAGTGGGAATACCCTGGGATGCCCCTCCCCTAACTATACCACCTGGCAAGTAACTCAGTAAAAGGTAGTCGGCTAGGCTTTGGTCCATAAGTTTTCAGAGGCGCCTGTATCCACCAGAATAGTGGTGTTGAATTTCCCTAAAGGAGAGGAAAGGGTAGCAGTCAAATGAAAATACCCCAAATAGTCTTTATTAAAAGCAGAAAACGCCAGTACATCACCACCAAACTCTTAATCTTCATTAAAGTGTCACCCTGGTATGTGTTTGAATCAAAGAATGGAGAGGAATATTAGGTCACTCTTACTACTGAGGCCACATATCCCACTATATCTTCAGCAGGGGCATAAACATTGTTGTATTGTAAGCGCAGCTCCTTTTCAACTTCCTGAGTGCTGCAAATCATGGAAGAGGTCAAACAGGGATTTTCTGGGGTGATTTGATACACAGGAGTAGGTTCCATATTTGAGCCATAAGAAATTTAATATGGTTCATAGGTATATATAAGGTTTCCATTATAAACGGTTTTTAGACGCAAACGACCCTATTCCCATAGCAGCAACAGAATGCCTGACGTTATCCAAGGCCAACACCCCCAAGCCCATCTGCGCCAATTTTGCTGTCATCATCTGAACGTGCTGCAAAAGTAAACCCTGTTTATTTAACTTGATTTCATAAATTTTGGCAGAAAGTCAGGGAATCATGACTTTTAGACCCAGAAGCGTCTGTATCCACCAGGTATGAGCATGAAAGGTGGGCACGTTCCAGTTGGATGAAACCAAAATAACGCTAAGATGCTCCAGCCTTCGGAAAAAAGAGGAAACAGCGGTGCAGCTGGCCACAGCTAAAGCCCACAGCTGGAGTCCACCATTTACACTTTGGAAAGGTCCCACACGGAAAATGTTTGTGCACATAAAATTAAGAGGTTGGTCGACTAATGTAAGGAAAGTGTCTAACACTCCAGTTTCCAGCGTGGTAGTGCACAGTGCACAGGGCCAACGGTAGGGAACTATTCACCCAAATAAACGCTACTAGAGCCCAGCAGAGGGTGCTGGAGCAATAATAACTCAAGTAAAGGAGTGCAATTGTTAGGGTAAATAACCAACCAAAAACGACGCGGTGCACAGAGGGAGAAGGGTAAGCGTCCCAGGTTGGAGGGAACCTGGGCGAACCAATGGTGCACTAAGGGATAATCTAATTATATTTGTAATGGAATGGTTAATGTAGCGCGAAACCTCCTCAAAGAGGTCCATGCACAGGATCGTCCAAAATAACATAAATGAAAACAGGAAAAATGGGAAAGTTTATGTAGAAAGTTGACCAACAAGGAATGTTGGTCACAAAAATCAAATTTTAAACTTTTTTGGGGTAACTTTGGGTATGTTAAAGTGGTCCCAGGCACCAGTTCACCAATAGGCAAACAATTCCGCTCAAGTTGGTAAAATACACTGAAACTGACTTCACTCAAGTAATTGATTGAAGTTGTACCCTACCTGAACGTGTAATTTCATTAATAGAAAGGGTTTCAAACCCCTGTTCCCCAATCAATTAAATCGAATTGTCTTGATTAATTGAATAATTCATCCATAATAACGCCTGAGCTGATACAAGGGGCTGGGCATATTGAACCTCACTAATACTAACTGGGCATATTTGGCTTGTACCCAGTGTTGGTCTAAAGTGTTCTTGAGGTAAGGGAGGGCCTGAAGTTTCACCTTCTGGGCCTCCTGCTGCCCAGCCTTATCCTTGGGGTTGGTGCCTACTATCAAGTCATTTAAACATGACATATTGCTGAATCCAATCCATCTGAGGCTCTCAAATGATTTGCTGAGGTTAAATGGAACTACCATGTCAAGCCAGATTTTGCTTTAAAGGAATCTTTTTGTTGATCCTCCCAAATTGTTACCCTGCCATTTTTGCCCTCAAAACAGTTTTCCAATTTACAAAAATATTAATAAAATGGAAGTTGAGGCTGCAGCTGCCCCTGCCAACGCCCTACTTCACCAGCAACTTCATGGGGCGATGGAGCGCCTTGTTGAGGGTATCACTATTCCCTATTCTCCCCATGATTTTGAGGAAGCAGAAAAAATATGAAATTGAGGAGTTCACTTTTAGTGCGATCCACACTTGCATTGATGCAGAAAAAACCTTTTTTAAATCCGTTTATCCCAAAACTTACCGGCGCATCAAATCTTTCACTTGTGTGCCAGCTCTTATCAGTTTGCTGAGCATCAATTTGCTCAATATATTTAGGCAATGGACACTGCAGGCCTCACTAATGAAGAAAATTCTCAACTATATTCTTCCTTATGCCACATGCCGCTGATGCCCCATATCCTATGCTATCTCCCATGGTACACCAGAAAAAGCGGGCGCTGGACAAAAGTTTCCCCAATACTTCCTCACCTTCTGATATGGCTTCCTAGGCTGTTAGCTGAGGTTCCATATTAGGATTTATTATTTCTAATAATCTCTTTGTTTAGAATATATACAAATAAAGATGCGTGGTGGCCCCCTTTTGGGTTTGGTACTACTAATGCTAAAAATTTGCTGACAGAAGATTAGGAGAAGTGTGCCATCATCACTGCGCAGGGGCTATACAACCCAACTAGGATACCCCAAGGTTGCAATGCGCCTGTGACATTCCAAAGGGCCATGGACGCCATATTGAATGACCTGAAGTTGTCATGCATCCTTGTTTACTTGATCGACATAAATGTGTTCAGTAGGACCTTTACTGACCATTTTCACCACTTTGAAGAATTCTTCAAGAGACTGTCCGTGGCTAACCTGAAGATTAATCTGAGAAAGGTGCCACTTCTTCAAGAAAGAGCTGGAATATATGGGACACATTATCAACTCCATCAAACTGCAGCTGCAAACCCAGAAAATTGAGGCCATAGAATGGATGGCCATCCTGAGAAATGTCCAAGATATCCAAGTATTTCTTAGAATGGTCAGATATTACTAAAGATTCATATGGGATTTTTGAATTGATGAGCCCCTGTTTCATCTGCTGAAGGATCTGAAGCAAGGATTCATAGGGATGAAGAGTCCCAGGATTTGGGACCATCTAGTACTAAAAAAAGAGTCCCAGGATTTTTTCACTGAGTTAATTTGGTATCTGATAAATTGGCCAATTTTAAAATATCCAACTTCTATCAGGAGTTTATAGTATGGACCAATCTTTGTTAACGGTGATCAGCGCCATCCTGAGTCAAGTAGATGAACTTGGGGTGAGCATCTGGTAGCTTATGTGGCCAGATATTGCTAGCAGCAGAAAAGAATTACACCATTACTGAGTGTAAATGCCTTGTGGTGATTTATGCCTGTAATCAGTTTCAGGTGTAAATTCACAGCAAACACTTTATTGTGGTAATGGACCGCTCCACCCTGCATTGGCTGCACAACTTGAAAGAACCAGAAGGATTTCTGGACCAATGGGCCCTGAAGCTTCAAACTTATGAATTTGAGATAGTCCACCAAGCAGGAGCTTCTCATCAAAATGCAGATGGATTATCAAGGTTACCAATGTCCAAGCGGTATATCAACAGGCTGATGAGCTGTTTCAAAGAATGGTCAATGGAGAAATTGGTAACGAGCCTGAGAGATCCAAGGCGCGCTTCAAAAAGCAATGAAAAACACCAAGACCAATGAGGGACAAGTATTCAAGATGATTGATGGAAAATGACTGTTTTTTCTAATACTGTCTGAACGCGTGGCTATAGTTCAAGCTGCCCATAATTGTTGTCAGGTATGGAGGCCTGAGAAAGACAACCAGCTATATTTGCCAGTTTATTACTGGCAGCTATCAATTATGATGTGTCTGATTATCTGGCTTACCGAGTGGAGTGCCAGTTGCACAAACCACATAAAAATAACTGGATATTGACTGCTCCACCCTTGTTTTGCCTAGAATACGGCGTCCATCAACATGATGGGACTGCTGACTATGAGCTCAGGGGGAGTCAAATACATTATAGTTTCAATTGATCATCTGACTAGCTGGGTTGAGATGAAGGCTCTGGCTAAAGTTGATGCAACAAGTACCGCACAGTTTATTCTGGATCAATTCAAATATTGCCATGGATGCCAAAAGTTTTTTTGGAGTGACAACTGAACGAATTTCATCTCCCACGTGATCCCAAGGTTGAATGAAATAATGGTGATCCAAGGAGTCAAGTTAATACCTTAATGGCTGGAGACTATGGAATGGTAAAACGAGTGAATGGAATACTGGCTGAGACGCTGAGGAAGCTGGTCGCTGGAAAACTTCCAATTGGGGAACTTACCTCAGTTTGGTGACATTTGCATATAATATTAGTTACCATGTGGTGTTAGGAAGAATGCAGTTTAAATTACTGCTTGGAAGAAAGACTACACTACCACCAATTCTATATCTGGTGGTTGAACCTCAGGGATGAGTGCTGAGCAGTACTTACCCAACTTTTGAATATCCTGTTCAAAATGCGGTTAAAAGCATTTGATACGACCTTAAAGAAATAGGTCAAGGCCAAGATGACAGATAAGAAGAACTTACTGACTTTATCTAAATACCATGTAGGCGATAGAGTAGCCTATTGTGACTTGCATGGCATTAAAAGAAGAATAAGCTAGATGCATTGTGGTCAGGTCTATTTGAGATAATTGCCAAGACAGCGATGGATGCATATTCCATCAAGAACCTTGCAGATTAAAGAGTTATTAACAGGGTCCATGCTAAGTATCTAGAGCAGTAGATCCAAGAAAAAAATAATAAGATTGTTCCTAAAGAAATATTGAACCATTGATATTTTTATGTCCCGACAATTTTTGTTTCAGCAGTCCTAAAAAGGATTGTTGAACCAAAATGAATGGTTAAGTATTAAAAATATGACCTCTGAACCATGAAAACAGGTAAGTCAGAGTATATCTAGGAACCAGTTTGGGGGAATAATAAATAAGAGATAGACCGCTGAACCTAGTAAAGGTCATGTCTTATATAAAAACAGGAAAAATATAATAAAATATTGATAAAAAATATATAAATCCATAAAAGTTGAATATGTTATAATTTTTTATTGGTTATCCTCAATTTAGGGATGATTTCACCTATGTCACTTCTCCAGAAGAAGATGTATAACAGTAGGTGTAAACAAACAATCAAAATCTTTTTGAGTTTAAATTCTATCAAGAGCTAGACCTACTCAAAGCTGAGTATTTTAAACTGAGGCTGACCCCTGAGAAAACGCCATGAGGAGAAGAGAAATTGTGATGTTTTACTTGCCAAACGTGGAGTTACTTTTCTATCTCGTTGCAATCACTTTTGCAACTTATTCAATTCAAGTCTGATAATCTCACAGAGGATATTAGTCTGCGCCCATGTCAGGGAGCAGTTGGGCAAGTAAGGTAATAGGAGCAGGTGGTAGGCCCGCGGCCTCATATGTTTGAAAACGCCCTGGAGAAACCGGCGGAATAGAAAAAATATAAAAAAACTGGCGGTCACTATTTCCCCAGAAATCCTCACTTGGCAAGCACGATGTAACCAGTACATCAAAATGTCGCACTCCCAACCACTCTCGTCGGTGGAATATGGAGTCTGTGTGTTTCTGGACATCCAACAAACAGCTCTATGGGAAAATTTTTGTGGGGATGTGCACATTTTTTTCCCAACTGCGGTGTACATTGCACCTCACTCCATGTCACGTGGTTGGCTGGACCTCAGTTTCAAAAACAAGGAGGCAGCAGATGAAGCTGCTGTGGTGCGCGTAGTGATTGATCTACCCAAAGGGCAATGGGTTGTCAAAACCAAACGCACCAGATGGACAAAATCCAACCAAATTTACCTCACGTTTGACTTTTTGCCTACTACGGTAAAATGTGCCATTTTGGAGCAGCACCTGAAAGATGGTCTCACCGTTTTCAGTAAAATACAATCTTTCAAGATGCAATGCTTTACGCTGATGCCACACCTGTGCACTGGCAAAGCCATTGCAGTTCTGACCCCAACTGAGGAGATCATGAAGGACCTAACCCAGATCCCGCACTCCACATATATCAATATTGAAGGGCATACCACCCACCCTTTCCGGGTAACCATGGACAGCGCACCCCCCATCTTCACCCACTGTGATGTGTTCAGCCATAAGGCACACACATGCCCCACCAAGGAGGGCATCACATTTAAAGAGCACCCCTCGGCGGCCATGGCCAGCGGAGAGGCGCACTAAAAACCAACCACAAGCACCAAAGAGTCTTTCCTATGGGGAGCACAAGGCTGCTACCTACTGGTAAAACCTATCTCCCCTCAAGAGCAGAAGAAGGCCAAACAGGCCCTTAGGGCCGCGACCAAGGAAGCAGCCAAAGTCACCACTGCTATCCCACACTCCCAATGACAGGAGGACATTGAAACCTTCGCGGTGGAAGCAACTTGGGAATCCATCAACCAATCAGATTGGGAAGCCCATGTCATTTGGGCCACTCAATCCAAGGATCCAATGGGAGATTCGATCTCACCCAATCGCTGCACCCAAGCCCCAGTTGAAACTGACTTGGGACCTATCCCAACAGAAAATTTTTTTTGCTTCACTCGATGGTGCACCAAACTTATCCCAACACCGCAAAAAGTTTGTCTGACGTCGGGAAAACAAAAAGCGAAGGCAAAAGACAACGCGAACCTTTCTGCTAAAATCAACAAAACTACCAATAGCGTTGCTGCAAACACCCGCACTGCCATGAAGGCCCATGGGGATTTAGAGAAGGCTGGTGGGCCTGGGTGCCCACCCCCTTACACCTAAGGTGCGAGGGGGGAAACCTTCACTTTAGGGATGTTGAATATCGCCAGACTCAAGGCCTCGCTGTCCTGGGATAGGAAAAGGAGTTTTTTTACAAAAAAATTTACCCGTGGATATCCTGGCCATCCAGGAGTCCCACTGTCCACGAGGTTCCAAGGATGCTTGGAAAACCATGCTCCTCCCATCCCTATCCTTTTGGTAAGAGCACTGTGGGGTGCTAGTTCAGAAAAACAATTTTTTTAAATTTTTATTGTCAGAATCCTTCCTCAATGGCTGAGTCCTCATTGTCACTTTCTCATGGGCTGACGTAGCACATGCTATTTTCAACATCTATGCCCCAACCTGTGCATGAGAACGTCAGGAATTTTTCTTATTGGTCAAATCCCTCCTGTTACCCCCAGACCCTTTTGTAGTTGGCGATATGAACTGTTGGCTAAACACACCAACGGACCGTTGGCCTTCCTCCTCCCACGCCCCACAGGGTCACGTAGAACTTCGCGTTTTAAAGGCCACCCTTGGGTTAATTGGATTCACAGCCACAGCGAGCCCTGCTGCATGAAAACATGATGTGACCCCACGTCTACAACGGCCAATTAAGGTCCATGACCCGCATAGACCTTATCCTTATACAGGCGAAATTCCAACCTCACATTTCCCACTTTTAAACAACAATAATTGAACTTTCCAACTACCGGCTGGTCTTGATAACCTACCACCTACCTGTTACAGTGGTTAAGGCCCCACATTGGTGCAAACTCCGCCCTCCCAAACTTGCGTCGCCAGTATTTTCCACTTGGGTGGAATCATTAACTTTGGCAAAATAATTTGTTACACCATTTTGCGCGGATCCCATCTCCACATGGTCAGCCTTCAAAGAGGATACCATACACCACTCTCACCACCTCTCCTCCTGATGCTCACGAGCCACATCAGCCATCATCTCGCGCGTTCTGGCAGAGTTAGCACACCTGGAGTCTAACATCCCAGCCACAGGATACAGCCCTGCATGGGGCCAGAAGTGGGCGGAGGCAGCCGCCCACCTCAACGCGCTTGAAAGGCAACATGAACAACGGGTTTGTGTTCAGTACAGGGCCAAATGCATTACAGAGGGTGACATGTGCACCGCATATTTTTTAAATATATTTCACACCACACCAGAGCGTGGCCTGCACACAGGTGCATAGATCGGATTTCATTGCGTATATTCCAGAAGAAGTGGCCATTAAAACACAAAAGTATTACTCCAAGTTATACCAATCTATCCAATTCAGCCAGCCAAAGTGGGGGAATTTCTCAACTGAACTCACATCTGCAGCATTTCCTGATACCCAGAATTAATGAATTTGATTACTCCAAATGAACTCTGGACAGCCATCCGCGGTGCACCAAACTGAAAATGCCCAGGCTCAGATGGGTTTCCATATGAATTTCTATAAAAAGTACTTCAAATATATATTCCCACTACTGCTTGCCTTACTTAACCAGAGCCTTCTGGAAACGCGCCTCCTACCAGGAGGACAAGAGGCCTTCATCGTCACACTCTTCAAGAAAGGGGATAAGCTAGACTTAGCCAATTGGCGCCCCATTTCTCTAACAAACACAGACACTAAAACTTTAACAAAAATCATGGCTAACCGTTTAGGGATTGTAGCATCTGCCACCATCTCCCCAGAACAAATCGGTTTCATATCCAGAAGGTCAATTTGGGACAACGTGCACTCTGTGGCTAACGCATGCCAGTCCACAGCCTCTGGGGCACTTGTATTCTTGGACCAACAGAAGGCCTATGATAGAGTAAACTGGGAATACCTAAGGGCCTGCCTCCATCAATTCCGCCTACCCCCTCGCTTCATCAACTGGGTGATGCTGCTCACGGAATCTGCAACAATGGCAGTACATGGCCCTGGCTTCCTAACGGAAGTAGTCCGCCCTCAAAGGGGCTTGCGACAAGGGGACCCCCTTAGCCCACTCTTATACAAATTCAGCCATGACCCACTACTCTAAAACGTGAATGCCCATCTCACTGGGGTCCATGTGCCAGGCCAAGCCCCAGTCAAGATGATGGCATTTGCAGATGACTGTATGGTTGGGGTGTCTATTAACAAAGATGCACGCGCACTTGAAACTCTCATCCAGGAGTATTCACGGGTAAGTAATGCTGCACTGAACGCTCCCAAAACCAAAACCATACTCCTTGGTCGGTATCAAACCTGCTGGGCCCCAGCGACCAGTGCCTAGCCCAGCCCATCTGCTCGCACACGTGCTCGCCCTCCCTGCTCACCCCACACCACCCCACTGGTGCTCCCCTTCGTGCCACGCCCTACCATAGTGCTGGTCCGCCATCTAAGCGTGTGGGTGGAGGCAGGCGGGTACGCATCAGCAGTAATGGAGAGTCATATTCTAGACGACGTGATGAAGCGCATCGACTCCCTCAGAGCCCACCTTACTTCCCTTACAGGCAGGGTTGTTTTAGCCAACTCTATGCTCCTCTCCAAAGTCTGGTTTGGAGCCCACGCCATCCCCTTCTCCCCAAGCTTTTTCAAATCCTTGTATGCCCTGCTGCAAGGATGGCTTTGGTCAGGCCACCCACCACCAGTACGGCTAGAGGTCATGTTTGGCCCTCATCATCATGGTGGCATGGGCCTGCTTGACTTCAAAGCCCATGCTTCCAAGATCCTGGGCACCTGGATTGCGGCCGTCACTGCCCCTACACTCCCATCCCAACACTGTTCCAACGCTGCCTGCTCCAACTTCTCCCGCGCCTTGGGCCTTAACAATCATCGAACCCTCACTCCTTGATGAAATACCTGGCTTCACACCCATCGGCCACAGGTCCTCACGGGACTAAAACCCACTACAAACGAATCCTCCTCTCCATGCGGAGCGCTGAGTGGAGAATTCGTGTTAGTGGACACACAGCCCAGAGAGGCCGCCCCTCTCCTCAGTTCAAATAAGAGGTACAAGGGCTACCCATCCAAGATGGCGTGATCCCCACACAGCCCTCATGTCCTATCCAGGGTGGACTACCTGGACATGATGGACATCCCTTACTCCATTGAGACCCAAAAAAACTATCTGGAAATACGCACACCATCCTCTGTTGCAGCCTCAAATACGTTCCCATGTGTGGCACTGCATGAGGCGGGTGTACCATATGGCTGAGCGCTCTAACGCTTTACACTCATCCTGCGTCATGTGTGGCCATTATGGAACGCTGTTTCACCGCCTGGAGAAGTGTCCCACCTCTAAAGTGATATGGCGCGTAGTTCAACGTCTGCTTGGCCAGTATCAAACACATCCCTTCAGTCTGTCAAGAGATATGTTTTCTTTATCAATGGCCTCCCCCTTTCACCCTCTCTCCGTGCTCTAGTGGTTGCAATCGCCATGTGGACTATCCACACGATTGTCTTGGATGCCAGCACAGGCTCCACCCCCACCCTCCCAGAAGCTGTCCACAGATTCCGGTCTCATTTGGTGGACCAGTTTCAGGCGTGGATTTGGATAGCTCCCACTGCGTCACCAACAGCTGGTCTCCTCCTGGTTCCCAGTTTGGTTCATCAAATCAGACCCTTTCCTCCACACGTGTTCAATTGTGGCTATGGCCCCTTCACACGTTCCCTCCCCTCCCCATAAGTGGCGTTCCCGCTGGCAACAAGAGATAGCATCGCTTCTCTGGGGTGCCTTCCCTGTTACTAAGTTTTGTCCCTTTTGGGTCAGATTTGGAAGTGTCTGTCCCATGGTTGGTCTTCCTCGCAATTAATTTAAATTTACTTGCCAAATGTGATACTCCAGATTGGGGAGGGTAGCAACAGAAAAGAAGGAGGCTTGACGATTATATTAGGATTTTTAAAGGAACCAATCTAGGAGATATTGAAGATTAATTTGGGAACTAGTGGGATTTTTTCCTATATTCCCAGCCAGCTAGATTACCAGGAATCGCTAGGGCATAATTCCCTAATGCGAGGTAAATTGGAAATTGGTTGACCCTGATTTCAAGCTAACTATATTCAGGGGATTTTAGGATATTCGCCTGGTCAGATCTGTCAGGGATTGATCCAGAAGAATGCTTAAGATCTCATTGGACAGAGTTGCCAACGAAATAGGGGCTTCTGATAGTGATTAACTATCATGTGTACTGATTGGGATTGGTCAGGTTTCATCACTGACTGATTTGGAATTAAGGAGTAAGTTGCAAGGTGAGTGATGCCACCTGCAATAAGCGAATCAATCAGTTGGTTTGCAACCTGCCTTAATGGATAACAAGTCCCATTACCTAAGCAGGCCGCTTGCCAAATATGGTTGATTCACTTGGATCGAGAGGAAAACGTTAGGGACACGCTTTCTGACTCTTTCCATTTTAGGTCTTGAGGATGTCCAACAATGGAATCCTAGCCAAGATGGGGAAGACCATCGCTGCTGAGATGAGGATGGGTATTCAATGGCAACATCTGCCATTTCATCGAAGAGGTGCCAACTGAGGGTTAGATGACCAAATCCCCCACTATAAATTCCCTAGAATTCACTCATAATAAAAACAGTTTATACAGTATACAGTAGGTATAAAAGTTTAGTAAACTCTATCAGCATCCATTTGTTCTATTCTCTCTCAGGTATATTATTGCTGTGTGCGATAATTGAGAGACTCTTTAAGGAAAATATTAAGAATATGAGTGGAGATACAGAGAAGAAGAAGAAAAAATTGGGGATTGCTGCAAACTGTGTCAAACCATGAGACCGGCAATGAGAACTTAAGAGAAGATCAGGTTATATGGTACAAGGAAACGAATTCCTATTTTGAGATATCACAAGTTTTTCAAGCGGAAATACTGGCTAAGCGTTGGGCTGAGATCCAGGACTTCCATTCAACTATGGATAATAGTCATCATACTATTATCATCTGATTATATCAACAACAATACAACGTGGAGAAAAAAACTTTTCTTTCTCGTTGCAAACACTTTTGCAACCTATTCAATTCAAAACTAGCTCTAGTTTGATAATCTCATAGAGGAGATTAGTCTGCGCCCATGTCTGGGAGCAGTTGGGCAAGCAAGGCAAGAGGAGCAGGCGGAAGGCCTGCGGCCTCTAACGTTTGAAAACGCCCCAGAGAATCCGGTGGAATAGAAAAAAAATCTAAAAAAACTGGCGGTCACAATTTACCCAGAGATACTCACGTGGCAAGCACGATGCAACCAGTACATCAATACGCCACACTCCCAGCCACTTTCGTCGGTGGAATTTGGAGTCCATGTGTATCTGGAAATCCAAAAAATAGCTTATGGGAAAAATTTTGTGAAGATGTACACAAAATTTTCCTGACCGCGGTGTATGTTGCACCTCACTCCATGTCACGCGGTTGGCTGAACCTAGGTTTTGAAAGCAAAATAGCAGCAGACGAGGCTGCAGCGGTGCACATAGTGGTCAACCTCCCCAAAGGGCAACAGGTCGTCGAAACCAAATGCACCAGATGGACAAAATCAAACCAAATTTTCCTCACGTTTGACTTTTTGCCTGCTACAGTAAAACGTGACATTTTGGAGCACCACCTGAAAGATGGTCTCGCCATATATGGTGAAAAACAAACTTTTGAAATGCAACGTTTCACGCTGATGCCACACCTGTGCACCGGCAAAGCCACCGCAGTTCTGACCCCTACTGAGGAGATTGCAGAGGACCTAACCCAGATACCGCACTCCACCTTTATTGACATTGCAGGGCATACCACCCACCCATTCTGGGTAACCGTGGACAGCGCGCCCCCCATTTGCACCCACTGTGATGCGTTCGGCCATAGGGCGCATGCATGCCCCATCAAGGAGGGCGTCACATTCCAAGAGCACCCCTCAGCGGCCATGGCCAGCGGAGAGGCGCACTATGAACCAACTGCAAGCACCAAGGAGGCTTTCCCGTGGGGAGCACAAGGCTGCTACCTATTAGTAAAGCCCATCTCCCCACAGGAGCGGAAGAAGGCCAAGAAGGCCCATAGGGCCGCGGCCAAGGAAGTGGCCAAGGTCACCACCACCATCCCACACTCACAATGCCAGGAGGACATGGAGACCTTCGTGGTGGAAGCAACTCAGGAATCCATCACCCAATCAGATTGGGAGGCCTATGCCAAATGGGCCACTCAATCCAAGGATCTGATGGGAGATTCGATCTCACCCAATCGCTGCACCCAAGCCCTAGTTGAAACTGACTTGGGACCTATCCCAACTGAAAAAATTTTTTTGCCCCACTCGACGGTGCACCAAACTTATCCCAACACCGCAAAAAATTCGTCCAACGTCGGGAAAACAAAAAGCGAAGGCCAAAGCCAACGCGACTCTTTCCACAAAAATTAACAAAAACCCCGATAGCATTGCTGCTAATACCCACGCTGCTGTAAAGGCCCGTGGGGACCTGGAAGAGGCTGGTGGGCCTGGGGGCCCACCCCCTCGCACCTAAGGTGCGATGGGGAAAACCTTCACTCTAGGGATGCTAATATTGCTGGACTCAAGGCCTCCCCATCCTGGGCTAGGAAACTGAGTTTATTATAAAACAATTTACCTGTGGATATCCTGGCCATCCAGGAGTCCCACTGTCCACGAGGTTCTGAGGAAGCTTAGAAAACAATGCTCCTACCATCCCTATCCTTTTGGTCAAAGCACTGTGGGGTGCTAATTCAGAAAAACAATTTTTTTTAAATTCACATCCTCAGAAACATTCCTAAATGGCTGATTGCTTGTTGTCATCTTCTCATGGGCTGACGTTGCGCACACAATTGTCAACATTTACGCCCCAAACGGTGCACACAAGCGTTGGGAATTTTTCTTGTCAGTCAAATCCCTCCCACTACCCCCCGATTCTTTCCTAGTTGGTGACATGAACTGTTGGCTAACCTCACCAACGGACCGGTGGCCACCCTCACCCCACGCCCCACAGGGTCACATAGAACTACGCGTTCTAAAAGCCACCCTTGGGTTAATGGATGCACTGCCGCGACATGCCCCACTGCTCAAAAATATGACACATCCCCACATCCACAACGGCCAATTAAGGTCCATGACCCACATCGACCTCATTCTAACACCGGCGAAATTCCAACCCCACATCTCCCACTTCAAAAGAACAAAAATGAAATTCTCCGACCACCGACTGGTCTCAATAACATACCACTTACCCGTCACAGTTGCAAAGGCCCCACATTGGTGCAAAATCTGCCCCCCAAGCTCACGTCGCCAGGATTTTCCACATGGGTGGAAGAGGCAACTTTGGCGAAATCATTTGTTGCATCATTTTGCGCGGACCCCATTTTCACATGGGCAACTTACAAAGAAGACACCATCCACCACTATTGCCATCTCTCCTCCAGATGCTCACGAGCCACATCGGCAGTTATCTCATGCGCGCTGGAGGAATTGGCCCACTTGGAGTCCAACATTCCAGCCACAAGATATAGCCCTGCATGGGGCCAGAAGTGGGTGGAGGCAGCTGCCTACCTCAACGCACTTGAAAGGCAACACTGACATTGGGTTTGTGTCCAATACATGGCCACATGCATCACTAAAGGTGACAAGTGCACCGCATACTTCTTTAAAAAAATTTTGCACCACGCCAGAGCGTGGCCTGCACACAGGTGCAAAGATCGGATAATTCCATTGTGGACACACTGGCTGAAGTTGCAATCGAAATGCAAAGATATTACTCCAAGTTATACCGAGCCAAACCAATTCAGCTGGCTGAAATGGCAGAATTTCTTGACCGAGCTCATATCCAAACCATTTTCTGATACCTGGAGATAATAAAATTTAATTACTCTGAATAAATTATGGACAGCCATTCGCGGTGCGCCAAACCAAAAATGCCCAGGCCCAGATGGCATTCCATATGAGTTCTACAAAAAATATTTTAAATATATATCCCCATTGCTGCTAGCCTCACTCAACCAAAGCCAGTTGAAAACGCGCCTCCTACCAGGAGGACAAGAGGCCTTTACAGTCACACTCTTCAAGAAAGGGGATAGGCTTGACTTAGCCAACTGGCGCCCCATTTCTCTAACAAACACAGATACCAAAATTTTAACCAAAATCATGGCTAACCGTTTAGGGACTGTAGCATCTGCCACCATCTCCCCAGAACAATTCGGTTTCATCCTAAGAAGGTCAATTTGGGACAACGTGCACTCAGTGGCTAATGTGTGTCAGTCCACAGCCTTTGGGGCACTTGTATTCTTGGACCAACAAAAGGCCTATGATAGAGTAAACTGGGAATACCTAAGGGCCTGCCTCCATCAATTCCGCCTACCCTCCCCCACTTCATAAACTGGGTGATGCTGCTCACGGAATCTGCGACAATGGCAGTGCGTGGCCCAGGCTTCCTAACGGAAGTAGTCCACCCTCAAAGGGGCCTGCGACAAGGGGACCCCCTCAGCCCACTCTTATACAACTTCAGCCTTGACCCACTACTGCGAAATGTGAATGCCCACCTCACTGGGGTCCATGTGCCAGGCCAAACCCCAGTCAAGATGATGGCATTTGCAGATGGCTGTGTGGTTGGGGTGTCTATTAATAAAGATGCACGCGCACTTGAAGCTCTCATCCAGGAGTATTCCCGGGTAAGCAACGCGGCACTGAACGCCTCCAAAACTGAAATCATCCTCCTTGGTCGTTTTCAGAACTGCTGGGCCCCAGCAAGTAGTTCCCAACCCGGACCATCTGTTCGCCCACGTCCACGCCTTACTAACTCAACACACACCGCTCCGCTGGTGCTCCCCTTTGTGCCACATCCTACCATAGGACCAGTACGCCATCTGGGAGTGAAGATGGAGGCAGGCGGATACGTATCAGCAGTAATGGAGTGCCATATACTGGACAACGTGACGAAGCAAATCGCCTCTCTCAGAGCCCACCCTACTACCCTCACTGGCAGGATTGTTCTTGCCAACTCTATGCTCCTATCCAAAGTCTGGTTTGGAGCCCACGCCATCCCCTTCTCCCCAAGCTTCTTCAAATCCCTGTATGCTTTGCTGCAAGGATGGCTTTGGTCAGGCCGCCCTCCACCAGTTCGGCTAGAGGTCATGTTTGGCCCTCATCATCAAGGTGGCATGGGCCTGCTTGACTTCAAAGCCCATGCTGCCAAGATCCTGGGCACCTGGATCGCGGCCGTCACCGCTCCTACACTCCCATCCCAACACTGGTCCCGCGCGGCCCGCTCCAACTTCTCCTGAGCCTTGGGCCTCAACAATCCATCAAACCCCCACTCCCTGATGAAATACCTCGCATCACACACATCGGCCACAGGTCCTCACGGGACTAAAACCCACTACAAAAGAATCCTACTCAACATGCGAAGCACAGAGTGGAGAATTTGTATTAGTGGACATACAACCCAAAGAGGCCGCCCCGCTCCTCAGTTCAAACAAGAGGTACAGGGGCTACCCATCCATGATGTCGTGATCCCCATTCGACCACAAGTCCTATCCAGGGTGGACTACCTGGACATGATGGACATCCCTTATTCCACCAAGACCCAAAAGACTATCTGGAAATACGCACACCATCCTCTGTTGCAGCCTCAAGTCCGCTCCCATGTGTGGCGCTGCCTGAGGCGGGTGTATCGTACAGCTGAGCGCTCTAATGCTTTACACTCATCCTGTGTCGTGTGTGGCCAGTATGGAACGCTGTTCCACCGCCTGGAGAAGTGCCCCACCTCTAAAGTGATATGACGCGAAGTCCAACGTCTGCTAGGACAGGGATAAACGCATCCCTTCAGTCTGTCAAGAGATATGTTTGCTTCATCAATGGCCTCTCCCCTCCCCCTCCCTCCGTGCTCTGGTGGTTACAATCGCCATGTGGACTATCCACACGATTGTCTTGGATGCCATCGCTGGCTCCATCCCCACCCTCCCAGAAGCTGTCCCCAGATTCTGGTCTCATTTGGTGGACCACTTTCAAGCGTGGATGTTTGGTTATCTCCCAACACGTCGCCGACAGCTGGTCTCCTCCTGGTTCCCAGTCGGTTCATCAAATCAGACCCCTTGCTCCACACGTGATCAATAGTGGCTACGGCCCCTTCACACGTTCCCTCCCCCTCCCCATAAGTGGCGTTCCCGCTGGCAACAAGAGATAGCATCGCTTCTCTGGGGTGCCTCCCCTGGTACTAAGTTTTGTCTCATCTGAGTCATATTTGGAAGTGTCCGTCCCATGGTCGGCCTTCCCCGCAATAAATCTAAAAACAATACAACGTGGACAAATTGCACAAAGCCCAAACCTATGAAAGTAATAAGTTTATAGGGGTTATTGGTCAATAATAATCAGAACTATAATTTTTTACAAAATGGTGCTCACTACAGGGGTTTAGTTGAGTAGAAGAACTTAGAACATGACGTCCTATGAAGATGTTTTTAATTCTGAACGTGAAGTGGATCACGTTCATTGGCGTTTACCCAGTTTAGAAGGGGAGCTCCAAGTGAAGAAAATTGAAGATACTCAATACTTGGGAAAGGACTTGCAGCCTAGATATGGAACTATCTAATGCTGCAAGAAAACCTGTTCCACCTGACATTTACCTGATATGAAGAGTATCAGCAGGGCCAACTCAGGCTGAAATTGAGTCCACTTGAAATAGTCCTGAGGAACAGCAGGATCAACTCAAGTTGAAATTGGGTCTGCTAAAATAGTCCTGAGGATTAAGTGTTTAGTTGAGGCACTGGATTAAATAGGAAACAATCATTTAATGGTATTGGATTGCCATATCAATGAAGATATGAAGTCAAAACAGGAAACGATTGATCCAAGTTAGAGAAAATCATTTGACTCAATAACACTAAAATAATGATCAGAAATTGCTGGGGATAGTTTATCATTTCAGACAAAATTGGATGAAGCTAACGAGGCCAGATCAATCTGTGTGTTTAAGAGTTCATTTCCATATCCACCAGTGGAATTACTTCCAATGTTTTGGATGGCCACGAAGGCTAAAAATAGTTTTAGGAGAAAAACAATATGAACAATTGAATGAAACTGTTGACTAATGAGATAAGAAGATTTAAACCTCAGCTGCCAAAATATGAGATTAAATTAGGAACACTTGGACGAATAACCAGTTGGTATTAAAGGCCAAATATATTCAAGAGTATTGCCAAAAGTCAGCAAGTGTAGCCTATATGTGAAGAAACAGCGCTGCTAGTCGTATAGTGAAGAAGGTCAATACTAAAAAATTGGAAGTATTGGACCTATTAGAAAATATTTGCAATGTTCCCAGCAGACCTCTGAACCATTAAATGGTTATGCCCTGAGATTTTGGTCAAGTCCCAGAAGAGGACCACGGAATTAAATGGATGGTTAAATCTATAGAGGATAAGATTTTGAACCATGACAACTGGTAGGTTAGAGTATACCTAGGAATCAGTTTTGATGAAGAGGAAAAGAGGGACCTCTGAAACTTTTTGTAGGTTAAAAGTCTCATTTCAAAAAAATATTTTTTATAATATATAAAATATTAAAAAATCGTTTTAATTAGTCCAAGAGTTTTGGACCTAGGAAGCGATGAGAAATCCCAACGGCCAAACTGAGGAAATTCCATATATTTTAACCCTTGATGAGATGGAGTTATCAGCCAGGGTAACTGAGAGTATCACCCTATTGGTTGGTTAAGTGCAATCAGCTGATATGACGGAAGGACAGCAAGAGGAGGTGCTCAAATTGTTCAAAAAGTAATAGGAAGTATTCACCCAGGATGACCACAATTTGGGATGCATGAGAGATGTGATCCACAAGGTTGATACCAGGGAAAATTTGCTGATCAGGATGAGATTGTCACTGAGTGGGGGCTTCTCACCAGAATGTAGATGGCTTATCTCAGTTATCAATGGTCCAGATGGTATACCTGTAGGCGGATGAGTTATTACAGAGAATGGTCAATGAAGAAATTAGGAATGAGCCCTAAGAAATCCAAGGTGCACTTCAAGAAGTGATGGAAAACACCGAGACCATGGATGGACAAGTTTTATTGATAATTAACAGGAAGCGGTTATTATTTCCAAAGCCGTCAGAAAGAGCAGCTATCATTCAAGCCACTCATAAGGTTGTCAGGCATGGAGGCCTGAGAAAAATGACTGATAATATTTGCCAGTACTACTACTGGGAGTCAATCAACTATGATGTCGCTGACTATCTATCTTGTTGTGTGGAGTGCCAGTTGTACAAGCCACACAAGAATACAACTGGATACCCAACTAGTCCGACCTGGATATGCCTGGAATACGGTTTCCATTGGTGTGATGGGACTCTGATGATGAGCACAGGGGGAGTCAAGTACATAATAGTTCCAATTGATCATCTGATGAGATGGGTCAAGATGAAGGCCCTGACAAAAGTGGACGCTACCAGCACCATGAAGCTCATCCTGGATCAAGTAGTATACTAACATGGATTCCCGCAGGTCTTTTTATAAACAATGGGACAAACTTCACGTCTCATGCGATCACCCAGTTAAATGAGATAATGGTGATCAGAGGATTTTCTGTCTATGCCCTACCGGCTGGAGACAAACTGACTGGTAGAACAGTTAATGGAATGCTGGCCACAATGCTGAGGAAGCTGGTCGCAGGAAGAACTTCCATGTGGGTAATGTACCTGATTTTGGTGACGTTCGCCTACAATATCAGTCATCATACAGCGACAGGAAAAATGCTGTTTTAATTGCTATATGGGAGGAAGGCCGCATTGCCACCAATTTTATATTGGTGGTGGAACCAACATTGGGGATGAGTGCCAAACAGTACTTAAACCAATTGACAAATATCCTAATCAAAATGAAATTGCAAGCATTTGATACTACAATGAAGAAAAGGATATGAGCAAAATTGACAGACAACAAGAACTGAATGGCCTTATCAGAATCTAGAATAGGCGAAAGAATAGCCTATTGTGATATGCATGGTTTTGGGAGAATAATTAAGAATGATATGAGCCAAGAGATTATGAGAAGGAAATAACAAGGGCGAACATAAATAAGCATTCTTAATTGGGCTGTGAAACAAACAATGATGGAAAGAGTCTCCTGTCAAGAATAAGGAGAAAATCAGGAAATTGAGGACACTGTACCAAGAATCCTGAATATTACAGTGGGTCATATGCCCTGACTGGGGAAAAACTGGATCTTGGGATTAATATCATCACAAGTAGATTGATCAGCCCGGCATGACAGAAGATCATGGGGACCATGCTCTGAGTAGGCGGTAGTGAGGAGGAAGAGGAAGAGAGCCAAATGCCAAATGTCATCCCAAGCAGCATTGAGTATTGGTGATCATAATCTGCTTGAGCAAATGAAGTATCTGACTGAGTGTCTGAAGCGGTGTTCTCCTGCCCCAGTCCTTTGCTTGCTGAGAATCTAGGCAAGAGGGGGATATGTTGGGATTTTTGCCCATATTCCCAGCCAGCTAGATTACCAGGAATCGCTAGGGCATAATTCCCTAATGCGAGGTGAATTGGAAATTGGTTAACCCTGATTTCAAGCTAACTATATTCAGGGGATTTTAGGATATTCGCCTGGTCAGATCTGTCAGTGATTGATCCATAAGAATGCTTAAGATCTCATTGGACAGAGTTGCCAACGAAATAGGGGCTTCTGATAGTGATTTACTATCATGTGTACTGATTGTAATTGGTCAGGTTTCATCACTGACTGATTTGGAATTAAGGAGTAAGTTGCAAGGTGAGTGATGCCACCTGCAATAAGCGAATCAATCAGTTGGTTTGCAACCTGCCTTAATGGATAACAAGTCCCATTACCTAAGCAGGTCGCTTGCCAAATATGGTTAGTTCACTTGGATCGAGAGGAAAACGTTAGGGACACGCTTTCTGACTCTTCCCATTTTAGGTCTTGAGGATATCCAACAATGGAATCCTAGCTAAGATGAGGAAGACCATCGTTGCTGAGATGAGGATGGGTGATTCAATGGCAACAGCTGCCATTTAATCGAAGAGGTGTCAACTGAGGGTTAAATGACTGAATCTCCCACTATAAATTCCCTAGAATTCATTCATAATAAAAACAGTTTATACAGTATACATGAGATATACCAGTTTAGTAAACTCTATCAGCATCCATTTGTTCTATTCTTTCTCAGGGATATTCGCTGTGTGCAATAATTGGGAGACACTTTAAGGAAAAGAGTAAGGTTTGAGAGGAGATCCAGAGAAGAAGAAGAAACAAATCAGGTATTGCTGCTGACTGTGTGTCAAACTGAAGAAACTGTTAACGGGAATCTAATAGAATATTGGGCTGTATGTTACAAGAGAACAAAACCCTATTTTGAGACATCACAAGTATTTTGAGTGGAAATACTGGCTGAGCGTTGGGCCAAGATCTAGGACCTCCATTCAACTATGGATAGTAGTCATTATACTAATATCAACTGATTATATCAAAAACTATACAATGTGGACAAATTACACAAAGCTCAAGCCCGTGCAAGTAATAAGTTTATAGGGGTTATTGGCTGATAATTAAGACCTATAAATTTTTAAAGGAACCAATAGAAAAGGAAGAATTGGCCACAATGTTTAAGATGGTCACTATCCTGGTTTCTTTGGGATAAGATACCATTTCTGGTAGTTCAGCAGATTGACTACCTACATGCACTTAATGGAGTATGAGTCTTAGGGGGACCATAGAAGAGATCCTCTGAGCAGAACGACTCATCAATCATAAGAGATGGGCATCTTCAGCAGAAAGCTTGTCAAAATATAGCTGATACCAAGAAAGAGAATTAAGTATATGAGCTGGAGAATGATGAGATACCAGATTTTTTTATAATGGTTGACAGTATCCAATTTGGCGTAGATTAAGCTCCAATTAATTCTATTTTCGGCGCAATTAATCACTAATTTATGAAATACGCTCTTCAAAAAGATAAAAAATAAAAAAATGATATGAGCAAAAAAGTTATAAAGAGAAAAAAATAACAAAAACAAATATAATTAATCAAAATTTAATTTTGCCACAAGAAAGACATTGATAGTAGTGACCTCCTGTTAAGGATGAGGTTGGTAGATCTGGAAAATATAGGGCTCTGAATTAAGATCATGAATATAAAAACGGGTCATATGCCATGCCAATGGAGAAACTAGCTTTCCGGGACTAGCATTGTCATAAGTAGATTGACTAGACTAGAACACTAGTGAGTCATGAGGACCACGCTCTTAGGAGGTGGTAGCAACAGGAATGAAGAGAAGTGCATGCCAAAAGCTGTCCTGAGCAGCGTTGTTTGCATATCAGCTGTGCTCTGTTGGAAACTAAGAAGTATTTGACCTGGCCCAAGGTAGCATTCTCTTGTCCCAATCCTATTTTCACTGGAAATCTAGGTAAGAAGGGGGATGTGCTGGGTTTTTGCCCACCTTTCCAGCTTCCTAGGTTAACTGCTGGTTCTCTATGGGATAAGTCCTGCTAGCAAATAAATCAGATATTGGTTGAACTTGAATTCAGGTAAAAAATGCTCAAGGATTTTGGGTAATTTGACAGGTTTGGATCCATCAGGGATCAATCCATGTGAATGCTTAAGGTCTTATTGGGAAGAGTTGCCAATGAAATTGTGGCATCTGATAGTAAATCACTGATTAAATATCAGGTGTACCAATTGAGATCAGTCAAGTTTCATCACCAACCTTTTGGGAATTTATCAAGCAGTTATGAGGCAAGTGATGCCACCTGCAACTAGCAAACCAATAAGTTGGTTTGCGATCTGTTCTAATGGATAAAGAGTCATATTACCTAGGCAGGTCGCTAGCCAAATGTGGTTAGTTTGCTGTTATTGAGCGGGAACGTTAGGGTCACGTTTTCTGGCTCTGTCCATTTTTAGGTCTCTGAGATGTCAGATGAAGGAATCCCTGACCCAATCAAGAAGACCATCGCCAGTAGAGACATCATAAGGAAATGTAATGGCAACAGCTGCCATTTCATGGCTGAGTCAATTACCAGGGAGTTGGTCACCAAATTTCCCTATAAATTTTCTAGAATCTCATATTAATAAATGTCCATATAAGTAATAAGTTATGTCAAGAAATTGGTTTGGCTGGGCGATAAGCCAAATATCTGGCGGGCTGTATTTTATGAATTAAGGTGAGCCACAAGACTGAGCAGAAGATTATGTCAATATGAAGTAAATTGATTGTAGTACTAAAAGTTCAGCAAATTTAGGGGTTTCTGCCAAAACCTATATGATCGGATGAAACCCCTAAAATTATAGGGAATAGAGAGTTACTAAGCTGGTGGGTCAATATCAGCCGAGATGATTGAAGATTGATAGTTGAACGAGAGAATAGAAGGGGGTTTTGAGGTGGAAGAAGGGAGAAAGTTAGCATAGATAGTCCGCGTTTTTATATAGAATAAAATAGTGTTAGTTTGTGCGATAGCTCCATATTTTATATGTCGTTATTATTTACTAAGGATCAGTGTTCTTAGAAATCATCAGATTGTTACTAAGTGTTGATTAACCTGTGCAACAAGCGTAACAGATATAAGAGATACCACCAGAAGTTAAGAGTGGTGCTTACAACAGGGGGCCACTGGTCAACTGTAGTACAACGGCAACTAGGGCATCATAATGAGCCCTCACTCATTATGCCAGAATCTAATGGACTTTCACAACCAATATTTTAAGGAAACAATGGAGACATCTAATAAGGAACTGGCACTATTCATGGTGATGGAACCAGGGATGAGGAAACCAGGATGGACTTATAGTTAGCAGCTTGTACCGCATTAAAATCAGACCAAGAGGGCAGGTCCACTAATTTAACCCCTCAGCAACTGCAGGGTATCATGGAATGGCTCTTGCGGGGTTACCAGCTCTACAAAGAAGATGTAGGGGAACATGCTCTGAGTCCATTATATAATCAATGGGACCAAGAATCCTGTTACAAATTGTATATGTCTTACCTTGACGCTACCACAACAGGATTGTCTCACCGGCTCAGCTCACATGGAGCAGATTAATACCTGGTTGCTTATGTTCAGCCTTCTATCCACCAACTACTGCATGCGTTGGCCCAACATAACATTGAGATCAGCGATGTCAAGTGCTTTGTGTATTCACAACAGAACAACACTCGCTCATGCTAGAACTCCTTAACCACTCTTTCTCAGAAGTTCAGGGGCACTAGTGCATGTAGACAGTTGTGTCATGGACTTCTGCCATTTCCTGGATGAATAAGTCCCACGCTTGATTCATGAGTTATCCTGAGTAACAAGAGAATTTTTAGAGTGACGCGGGATTTTGGATGAATGGATATGGGATGTCATGACGCTAGGTAGTAACTCATGTGCTTTGTGGTGGAAATGTCTGGATGGGTGGAAGTAATCAACACAGCGGTGGCTTAGATGAGGGAATGGGTTACCCTGTTAGAGCGGCAGATGACTGACCACACCAACACAGTGGCAATCAAATTTAGTCAACTTTGAGCTAAGTGGAGTAACCAGGGGACGGCTGACTATTCAACCAATTCTTTCTTGGCGACTCAGAGTGCAGCCAATTGCTAGGTCGTATTAATCAGTTGGAGAGTTCCAGTCAGGAGGCTAAGCTGAGCCATTACTCTTCCATTCATTGAGACGGTGGAGTATGCAGATATGCGAGTGCTATTGGATAACCTTCAACAGTCTAACGAGGATTTATGCAGGAATGAGCCGCTCTAAATAATCAAGTGAAAGAAGATAACCAAAAAGCGCATGACACTGGATGGCATAATGTGAGAATGCAGGGCACATTGGAGGAGGTCCTCTTGATGCTTCAAGAAATGGAGCATAAACAGGATACAGAGCAAGAGTTCTGCTGTGAATTACAGAATGAATTTTTAGAGCTTAGGCAAGGGGTGAGAGATGGGTGGTGTCAGTGCTATTTGGTCAAAGAGGAGCAGATAATAGAAGAGAATTTTGCTGAACAGACTGGTGAGGGAATTAAGGGTGCAGTCAGCATTGAGTCTGGTGAGGAATACTATGGACTGGCCAGTGAATACCCCCCAGGGGTCGCGGCAGTCCATCCCTACTATCTAACTTCTTCCTGTCCACTATGGCAGATTTGCATCCATCCGCATGACCCTATTCATGCCCTCAAAGGGATTTTTCCCTCGGCTGATCTGAATATATCCAATCTGCTTCCCGAGCCTGAAGCACTGAGAAGTGTGATTTTGTTTGGATCAAGAAGTTTCCGCCTTTCAGTCATGATGGGAATATGCTGGGATATTTTAAACAGTTCGAATTTTCTATGGAAGGAGCATTGGATCAGCAGAAAGCTAAAATGTTGTTATCCGCTCTGGATGTAAAGAGCGCTGATCAGGCCACATGTTACCTTAGTAATAGTGCTGTAACGTATCAAAAGGTGAAGAAGACTGTGATCAATCTGTTTGGGGGCGTGGTAAAGATGGCGCAGCACAAGGCCTAATTTCTGACAATACAGTTTCAAAAGTATGAGTCCCTGGTGTAATTTTGGAGAAGTTCACAGCTGAAGCTCATGAGTTAGTGGGAGCAAATATCTTACCCAATGGGAATGTGGCATAGCAATGATGGCAGCGTTCAAGTCATATTGACAACTGTATAACATTATGACCCACATTCTGCAAGAAAGCGCAGAGCTTTTGAAAATTGTTAACCCTTTACACCGTCTCTCTGTCACATTCAGCTCTCCCAATGTGGACTGGAAAGCCCTTGTGATCACCGCCACATTCTTGTCAGAAAATGGACTGCAACGACCCAGTTATAATACGTTGGGCAATACTCGCCCACCCAATATGTTGGTGGGTCCTTTCCGCCCTCCTTACGCACAACCCGCTCATCCCTGGCCTAAAACAATTCTTCGTTTAACTTCCAACCCAGACCTTTGGGCATGATCCATAGATGGGAGTCACATATAAACGCTTATTTCTCGTTTAGCCAAAGAGGCCACTATGAGCTAAATGCCCAGGAAACCTGCATTTTCATGCAGTATCAACTGACTTGATCAAACAGTGAAAAGCTCAAGCGGAGTAGATATTGGAAGCTTTACCTTCACTAGCCCAAGTTTACATGACCCTGATAATTCTCATGAGTCGCATTTTCAGTCCCAGTAACCGCTCTGGCAACTTATTATATCAACAACTTCTTCATGATATCTCAGCCTCAATTCAAGAGAACGACCAGAACCCTTCAGAATTTGAGTTTCGCTGATATGTGCAAAAGCTGTATACCGGACAAATCCTTGAGCAAAATGGCACAAGTGAAGTTGGACCCTCAACGGATGTTACCTCCCTAGTGGGGGTAAACGTTGGTTTTCCAATAGAAAAACTTCTTAGGAGTATCCTCATGTTGGTGATGGTATTGTCACTTTTCTTGGCAACAAAAGCCCCTTAATGTTCATCAAATAAACACCATTGGTTCTTCTTATGTGGAGTGTACCTACTAACATATTTTTGTTCACAACACAAAAATCCGAGCTATTGTAGACACTGGTTCTCCATCCATTATAATCTCCACCAAGCTCGTGAAGAAGCTTCCATTGAAAACTGATATGTAACACAGAGTAGTGTATGGGACTGCTGGGGCACATAGCACCCTGTTGCGTTTTTAAGACAAAGCTTAGATTGTCATGAACATAATAACACTGTGACTGAGTGGGAATGCTTAGTGGTGATATAAGCATATAAACTGTTCCAGATATACCTCCATGGGGTAAAATCCAAAATCAACAGATAACGTATCCTTAAGTTGGCTGCAGAATCTCCTTGAACCTGAAGGACAGCTCGCGCAATGGGTATTGAAGCTCCAAAAGTATGACTTCAAGATATTACACTGGCTGGGGGCGAAGCATCAGATTTCTGACTGTCTCTCATGGTTACCAACAGTTGCCATTACAGCGGATTTGGATGACATAATGTATGAGAAGATGGTAATGGGAAAATATCACAACAAACCACTATATGTGATCAAGGCACTAGATGGGCTTAAACGAGATACCTTCTTGCACAATGAGGAATAATATAAGAAGATTGGAGAAGCGACGCTGTGTTTCTCAAAGCCCTCCGCTAGGCCAGCAATTATTGTGGATGCACATAAGGCGGTAGGTCATGGAAGGTTGAAGTAACGTTGGATTTTGCAACACCGCTACTATCAGGAGAGCATGCATTATGATGTGCTTGAGACGGTTTCTTATTGTCATCATTGCCAAGTGGAGAAACCTTTCCACAAAAAGACCACCTACCAGCTAGTTAAGCCCCGTTTCTCTTGGCATACTATTTCTTTTGATGTGGTGAGGTCTTTGACAACTGGCGCGAACTGATCTAAATATATACTAGTAGCAATTGAGCACTAGACAGGATGGGTGGAAGCAAAAGTAATCAATGATTTAGGGTCTGTTACCACCGCTAAGTTTATCATGGAGTGTGTCATACAGCACATTGCTGCCCACAATTTATCCTCACAGATAACAGAACCAATTTCACATCACATGTCCTGCCCAAGTTGAACGAATAGTGACAATCCGTGGGGTCTTGATTACACCCTACACCCCAAATCTGTAGGAATGGTGGAACGGGCTAACGGAATATTGGTAAACATTATCCACAAGCTTGTAAAGGATTAGCCCTCTGAATGTAGTACCCTCTTGTCCACCAGCGTCTTTGCTTATTATATCAGCTATCACTCGTCAACAGCCAAGAGTCCTTTAAAATTGCTCTATGGTAGCCATCCAGCTTTGCCGCTCTGCTTTACTCCTATGTGGAGGATACCAGCGGAGTAGATTTGCAGCGTTATCTAACCGACTTAATGGATACGCTGATAAAATTCCAAATGGAAGCTTATTCTACCAGCTTAGCTAAGAAGATTCATTATTTGACAGCTGACAAAAAAGATGTAGCTGGATCTCACAGTTTGCTGTAGGAGATCATGTCTTGTTTTATGACTAACATGGATTTTGAAGGAAGAACAGGCTCGCTAACATCTGGACTGGACCGTTTGAAAGAATCAGGAAGACAGGCATCAATGTCTACACTAGTAAGGAACCTGTGGGTGGCTGGATTATTAACTAAGTACATACAAAGTTTCTTCAGGCATAAAAGCAATAGGATCTTATTGTCCAGTCAAGGGGTAATTTCAAAGAAATGGGTATATCTTGACGATAAGCCATATATCTGGTGCATCATATTTTATGGGTCAAGGTGAGCCTCAAGACTGAGTGGAAGATTATGTCGAGGTGATGCAAATCAATCAAATTGATAATAGTTCAGCAAATCATGGGAATTCTGAAAAAGCCTTGATGATGAGATGAAACCCCTAAAATTGTAGGGAATTGAGAATTACAAAGATGATGGTCAAGATTGACTAAGACGATTGTAGATTAATAGCTGAATGAGAAGATGGAATGGGGTTTTTGAGGTGGAATAAGTAAGAAAGTTAGCTGAGATAGTCTGTGTTTTTTAAATATAATAAAAATTGTCAGTTAGGGCAATAGCTCCAAATCTTATATATTGTTATTATTTTCTAAGGATCAGTGTCTTCATATTGTCAGTCCAATGCTCAGTGGTGATTAACCTGTGAAACCAGCAAAGCAGATCAAAGCAATACTACAAAAGTTAACAAGTTCTATTCATCTTCTTAAATATGTTGTAGTACAATAATTGTGGACTCTTTTGTATGTATTAAGAGTTAGGATTGCTTATCTTTAGAATAGAAGCAGACCTTTTTTGTGGATCTCCACCAACTCTGCATTATAAGAACTAAAGCCGGAAATGTCTGAATCTGAGAGTGGGTTTTCATCCAGAATAAGGAGAAGTCCCTAATTGTTGAATCAGTAATTCATGTATTATTCCAAGTTTAGCGTTGGACCACATCTGGTTTAGTTATTCAACTATAGATAATAGTCATCATACTATTATTGCTTATATATATCTATTAAGCAATGCGGATTATTCACATACCAAACCTGTGCAATTTAAAGCCTGGAACTATCAGTCAAGCCATTTTTTACCATTTGGTGCTCACTACGGGGGTAGTAGAATATCCATCAGTTTATCAATAATAAAAGACAAAATATAAGGGAGCCACTCCATGATGATTTAATTATACAGCATTTCTTTAATCTGATTGTCCTGAGTCATTTTCCTTAGCTCAGTTTATGACATTTTATCTAAAAGAGGCAAGCTGACCTGGGGATGGACCTTACCAAGCTAAAAACCTAAAAAAACTAATGTCACTAATTGATTAAAACTAAACGCCCAAAAATGAGTGGATTGAGTGAGACACGCCGAACAAAACAACCAACCAGGTGGGCAGTAGAGACCGCTTATCCCTACATGGTGGAAGGGGAGGGGGAATTGGAGCTCGTCTTCAGCAGCAGCTATATCTTCCCAGAGTAAGATACATGTAAAGGTGGATAGCAAGGGCGTCGGGGCATTGGCGGCATGTGGGTCAATATCACTGATGATTAATACTCCCAAGAAGTTGCTAACCATAAAAATGGTAGTGATATATTTGTCTAAAGCTTTTTCAGCTTTGATGTGGGTATCTGGTAGTTTAACAAACGTTGCAATTTTAGTTGGGTAATCTAGGCTTTAAGATTCCATGCTACAATTACCACATTCTGGATAGTGTCAGTGACATTTTTGTGTTGTTGTTTCACGTTAATCTTCGTTTTTGATTTAAGGTTTTCAGGGATCACAGGAGGTGGAATTCCTCTTGTGATCACTGCCACTGATTTGGTGGTGGCTTTACGGAGGGAAAGGCAATCTGGTGTGGCGGCTGCTTCTACTGAAAGATGGTGGTCACTGTAGAATGATTTGGCATTTGACTGTGGGGCATATAAATGAGGGAGGAATTCTGCATCCGATCTTGCATTACATAACCAGTCAACTTGCAGCGATGGTTCTTCAATGATATTACCTGATTCATTGATTTCATCCAAAAACTCTCATGGATTATGGTAAAATTGAATTGGGTAGTCATCGTATGGTTGAGGATTGGTAAATTGTTGGGTGTTGCATGTGATCAAACTGAGGTCCAATCTTGCGCTTGATTTGAGAAGTCATGTGTGGCTTTGGGGAAAGTTGGGGTCTGATTGGTGGCTGCAGGTGTATCTGCAGCAACAGGCTTTGAGGGAGGGTGAGGTAGGATCATACCCTATGCCAGAATTGGCATTGGGGAGGTGGCAAATTGGTGGCTGTCAGATGAACTATCAGCGCTGGTAGAAGATGCTAGATATGGCCACTTTCATTTTGAGTGGTCTAACTCAACACAGGATGGACAAATCGTCCATCCGCCATCAATGTGGTCCTAGAATGAATGGTCAGGGGCAGATGGGATAGCGGTGTGATGGGGGAATTAATGAAACAATTTTGTTCATTTCAGGGCTGATTGAAACAAAAGACTGAGGTCCAGCGGGCCGTGTGGCTCCATTTATGTCAAGAGAGTGTCTGTAACTCTCTTGTTCCCAGAAAGGTGATGTGGGACGCGAACACACATTGCTAGGGAACTAGCCGTTAAAAAATTGGGAAATGGGGCACCTAGAATGGTGCTCAAGCAGAAGGTAACCCAGGCGAGGGTGTAAAACACCACATATGAGAACAGGTAAGTAAGAAAACTCCCCACTTGAGTAGACACCAACGGGGAGTCCATATTCGAGGGTATCTTGGCATGAGTAGTCTTGGGTGTATCGGTCTGGAGGGGACCTGAACGGCCCAAGAAAGCACCTGGGATGTGTGTAAATGGTGATAATAGGTGGTGGCCCACATAGTTGGAGACCTCCCTGAAGAGGTTCACCACCATGTTCGCCCAAGGAACCATTGTAAAAAAACGTAAAATAATGGGGAAATTTATTAAAGAAAGTCGACCAACAAGGAATGTTGGTTGCAAAAACATATTTAAAGTGGGCTGGGGAAATTCAGGTTCTGCGGAAGTGCGCTTAAGCCTTGATGCTCCAATAAACAGATGCTTCCATCTATTTTAGTAAAATACACTCAAAAGTGCCTTCACTCAAGTAATTGATTGAAGCCGTATTTTACCTGAGCTTAAAATTTCATAGCTGGAGTGGGACTCAAACCCTTGCTCTCCAACCAAGTGAATCAAACCATCTTCATTTAAAATGTAAATCGTTTGTTTCAGTGCCTGGGCCGAGACAAGAGGCTGGGCGTTTTGCACCCCATTAGTATCAACCTGGGCATGCTTGGCTTGCACCCAGCGTTGATCTAAGGTGTGTTTCAGGTCAGGAAGAGCCTGAAGTTTCACCTTCTGGGCCTCCTGTTGCCCAGCCTTATCTCTGGCATCAGTTCCTACTATAATGTCATCCAACCATGACATTACCCTCTCCTCCTTCTTGGGCTCCACCCCCTCCAGGGGCGTTTGCTAAGGAGAAGTTCTTATGTGCTGGCGGCAACTTCATAGCAGCAACGGCTGGCTTAGGCTGAGATCCTGCAGCCTCAGGGAAACGATTATGAAATGATTTGATCAGGTCTTGGGCATGTACACAATCCCGTGCTGGCACCCAACTGTTCTCTGCTGCGTCAAACCCTTTCCAAGATACCAAGTACTCAAGGCGTCGCTTAACCTGGCGGGAGGCTACTATTTCCTCCACTTCCCATTCCGGTGCCCCATCCACAAGATAAGCCTCAGGGGTCACAGGAGGAGGGCCCTCAAACAGGGTCAACTTGCTTTCATGAAAGATGGAGAAGATCTGAAACGTGGAGGGAAGATCCAACTGGTATGAGGCATGTCCCACCTTTCTAACTACACGGTAAGGACCAATCCTCTTTGGACCCAGTTTTTTGCATGGCTGCTTGATAGGGATGTTGCGAGCATCAAGCATCACGAGATCCCCTTCCTTGTATGCTGGACCCACTCGGCGCTTTCCATCGGCATTCTCCTTATAAACCAGCATAGCCTCCAAACTTGTGGACACCCCTTGATGGACCTTCTTGAGAGTCTTAGCAAAGTCCAGCACCGCTTCCACTTTGGAACCACAGCTGGGCTCCATGTTAAAAGCAGGGTTAAAGCCGTGGTTAGCAAAAAAAGGTGAACAACTGATTGATGAATGCAAAGTGTTGTTGTAACTAAACTGGGCCATAGGAAGGTGAGGAACCCAATCTGAATGGTCTGCGGTGGTGTAACAACGCAGAAATTGTTCCAAGCACTGGTTCACTCGCTCAGTCTGCCCATCTGATTGGGGGTGATAAGCAGTTGAACGGCAGGGGCAGATCTGAAGAGTTTTACACAACTCTTCCCAAAAGATGGAGGTGAACTGGGGTCCCCAGTCACTAATGATTTCTTGAGGAACCCCATGAAGCGCAAATACATGGGCAACGAAGAGCCTGGCCATTTCAGCGGCAGTTATAGTTGTTTTGCAAGGAATAAAGTGGGCGAACTTTGTAAAGCGGTCCACCACCACCATGATTGCATCATACCCATCTGAAACGGGTAACTCCACAATAAAATCCACTGATAGGGAAGTCCAGGGCCCTTCAGCCTTTTTGGACTGGTACCAGAGACCCTGCTAAAGGTTGCCGATTGGGTTTCATTTGATTGCAGATCAGGCACTCTTTACAGTACCACCCTACCTGAACAGGCAAGCCCTTCCAATTGTAAGTGCGTCGTATCAACTCCAAGGTCTTTGCTTTTCCAGGATGACCAACGGTGATTCCGTCATGATGGTCCTGGATGATCTCCAGGCGCAGTGGTCCAGCAGGAACCCATAGGTGCCCCTGAAACCACACCATCTCATCCTTCATGTGATAACCCCTGGATAAGTCCTCCAGATTCAGGGCGCTCTTAGCGAGAACAACAGCATATTTGCTGATAACGGCTGAGAAAGAACTACCTTCCTAAACATTCTATATTCTGCTGCATTTTTCAAAGGCATGAGCGCTGGTTTATGTACCATGGACTTAGGAAGTTGAGGCAGAATCATACTTGGTGGAATCATCAACCGGGTGTTGTGAATCTCTACCTCCTTTGGATTGAGAGCCAAAGCAGGGTTGCGGCTCAAAGCATCCGCCAAACCATTCTCCTTGCCCTTGGTGAACTCATAGGAAAATGTACATAGGTCAAGGGTCTCATGCCAAAGGGTCTGACGTGGTGTTAGAACATGTGGAGCCTGGTAGTACAACAGGGCTCGGTGGTCTGTGTGTACCCAAAATGGTTGGGAAGAGCCATGTAAGTGGTGACGCCAGTAAATCAGCGCCTCCACCACTGCTAATAACTCCTTGTCATATATGGCATAATTTAACTCATGCAGAGACATTTTCCTAGAAAAATATCCCACGGGATGCTCAGACCCATCTTCACCCACCTGTAACAGGGCAGCTGCAATGGCAAAGTTGGAAGCATCTGAGGACACAATGAACTCCTTTGCAGGATCAACATGGCGAAGGATGGATGTGGATAACAAGGTGCACTTCACCGCTTGAAAAGCATCCTCCAAAATGGGGGACCACTGAAGCACCTTGGCCCCGCTAGCCTTATATAAGGGGGCTGCCACCTCGGAGAGACTGGGTGTGAACTTCTTGAGGAATGTACATGTCCCCAAAAAGCTCCTCAATTCCTTGACAGAGGTGGGGGTAGGCCACTCACGAATAGCCTTCTCCTTGTCTGGAGTTATCATATGGCCCTGGTCAAAAACGACGTTGCCCAGAAAAGTAACCTGGGACTTGAAGAATTCGCATTTACTAATCTTGAGGGTAAGGCAAGCGGCCCTCAATCTCTCCACTACTTGTCAAAGGTGTACTGCATGTGACTCATGATTGGGGGAAAACACCAGAATGTCATCCATGTAGGCAACTGCACATACCCCCAACAAGTCTCCCAACGCAGCATCAATGCGGCGTTGAAAGATGGCAGGGGCATTCTTAAGCCCAAAGGGCATAACCTGGAACTGGAAAATTCCTTTTCTGGTGCGGAATGCAGTTAACCATTCCTGGCCCTTCTTTATCTGGATTTGATTGAACGCATTGAGGCAGTCCAGCTTGGAGAAGACCTTCGCCTTCTCCACATAGCGTGCAATCTGGGAATCCAAAGGGATGGGATGGAGGTCAGGTACAGTCACATTGTTTAAGTTTCCATAATTGACACATGGATGTAAAGTTCCATCAGCCTTCTCCACAAAGAGAAGTGGGGAGCAAACAGGGGAGGTACGCTGAAAGATGGCACCTTTGGCCAACTGCTCCTTCACCCATACATCTAAAACCTCTTCCTCCCGGACAGTCAATGGGTATATGGGGGAAGAAATACGCACCAGATCCACAGTAAGTTTAAATTCACAATCAAACTCGGAATGTTCTGGTAGCATACTAGCTGAAGCTGCATCAAAAGAAGATGCCAACTCCTCCAAACAAGAAGGTAAGGAAAGTCCCACAGTGGGCTTCAGCAAAGGGGCAAGATACGGACTGGGAACATTGGGCCAATGGGGTAATTTGCCTTGGACGTTATCCTCAGACAAAGGAACAATCAACTGGTGACCGTTTGTCAAAGACAAGGATAAAGTGTTTTCTTTCAAATTAGTTTTGACGTCAAACTTCCGCCACCACTCAACACCCAAAATGATGGGAAACAAGAGGTTTCTGATAGCTTGAAACTGATCAGACAATAGATAAGAACCTACCTGAAAATTGACTGACTCTCTGACGTTCAGTGTGGGGATACCTTGAGAAGCCCCACCTCTAACCATACCACCGGGTGAGTAACTCAACTCAAGGTAGTCAGCGAGGTTTTGGTCAATAAAATTATTTGAGGCACCAGTATCCACCAAAATAGTTGTGCTGAACTTTCCATAAGAGGAAGTAAGAGTAGCAGTCAACAAGAAGTATCCAGAATGGGATTTATCCAATGCAGAAAACGCCATCACTTCACCCAAAAATTCTTCCTCCGGTCTCAACAAGCCATCAGGGTATGTTTTGGAATCATAGAAGGGGAGGGATAGTGGGCCACTCTTACTACTGAGGCCACATATCCCACCACACCTTCTGCAGGTGCATATACATCTTTATATTTATAACGTAGTTCTTTTTCCACTTCCTGAGAACCCCTAATCATGGTAGGGGTCAAATGAGGGTTCTCAGGAGTGATCTGATATACAGAAATAGAATCCTCATCCAGACCATATGAAAATATAAACGGCTCATTTTGTGATATTTTGTTTTCATTATAAAACGCGTTTTCTGGTTCTAATGAACCCACACTTATTCCAAGGGTTTGGTGTGCATTGCTATCCAGGGCCATCACCCCCAAGCCCTGAATCGATGCCTCAGCATGCACCTCAGAAATGTGTTGGGGAGAAAAATGATAATGGAAAGCCTTTTTTGTTAAATTTGGGTTCAGACCCTCCGATGTTCCTGATTTCCTGCCAAGATGGGGAGGAAATCAGTGGGAAGCATCTCACGATTCAAGGAAAGATCACTAGTTGAGGACGCGATATTTATAGGGATGACCATGAGTGACATCATCATGGCGGAATCATCTGAAACCTTTACTTCCTTCTTGGGGCTAGACCCCTGTACAGTTCCAAATTTAGAAGGAGTTGAAGGATTAGAAGGATAAGATTCCTCATTTTAAGAAGTGCGCGCGACTTTTTGGTTCCCATATTTATATGTTTTGATCCAATGATGGCCAAATTACCTAGCCCCTTCTGGGTTGGGGCGGGGAAACTATCCAAAAGAGTTTTGACAAGATGATCACAAAAAGTCTGAGACCACCAGGTGCGAGCAGGAAGGGTGGACACTTCCCAATTGGTAGTTGCAAAAATAACGCTGAGATGTATTAATACAAAACCTAATGAGAAAACTGTGGTGAGCACCATTGTGGCAGTGATAAATGGCCAACACACCCAATTTACTAATATTGAAAGTCCCACACGGATATTTTATATGCTTGTATAATAAAACAGTTGGTCAACTAATGTCAAGAGAGTGTCTGTAACTCTCTTGTTCCCAGCAAGGTGATATGGGACGCGAACCCACATTTATTTGGAACTAGCCGTTAAAAAATGGGAAATGGGGCACCTAGAATGGTGCTCAAGCAGCAGGTAACTCAGGCGAGGGTGTAAAACACCACATATGAGAACGGGTAAGTAAGAAAACTCTCCACTTGAGTAGACACCAATGGGGAGTCCATATTCAAGGGTATCTTGGCACGAGTAGTTGGGTGTATTGGTCTGGAGGGGACCTGAAAGGCCCAAGAAAGCACCTGGGATGCATGTAAATGGTGATAATAGGTAGTGGCCCACATAGTTGGAGACCTTCCTGAAGAGTTTCACCACCATGTTCACCCAAGGAACCATTGTAAAAAAACGTAAAATAACGGGGAAATTTATTAAAGAAAGTTGACCAACAAGGAATGTTGGTTGCAAAACATATTTATAGTGGGCTGGGGAAATTTAGGTTTTGCAGAAGTGCGCCCAAGCCTTAATGCTCCAATAAACAGATGCTTCCGTCCATTTTAGTAAAATACACCAAAAGTGCCTTAACTTGGGTAACTAATTGAAGCCATATTTTACCTGAGCTTAAAATTTCATAGCTGGAGCGGGACTCAAACCCTTGCTCTATAACCAAGCGAATCAAACCATCTTCATTTAAAATTTAAATCGTTTGTTTCAGTGCCTGGGCTGAGACAAGAGGCTGGGCGTTTTGCACCCCATTTGTATCAACATGGGCATGCTTGGCTTGCACCCAACGTTGATCTAAGGTGTGTTTCAGGTCAGGAAGAGCCTAAGTTTCACTTTCTGGGCCTCCTGTCGCCCAGCCTTTATCTCTGGCATCAGTTCCTATTATAATGTCATCCAACCATGGCAATTTGGGACCACAAATTGCAAGATGGGGTTGGAGCCATAGGCTGCAAAATCTTCCATCAGCTCCTGATGGAGAACCTCTGGGGGAAGGTGGGTAGGCAAACCTACGAACTGAATTACCAAGGTGGTGTCCACTGAGAGCGGGTGCATTCTGTTGGGAGAGGTGTATCCTGGAAGAATAGGGGCACTGTTGCCACAGTGGCAGAATCGGCTTCATAAGTGAAGCTGAGATTAAAATACCCCTTATAGGGGCAGAAGTCGATAAAACAGGTGGGTGTCAGCACTGTCTTAGCCATTTTGATAATGGCTTGGTTGTTGTATTGGAAAAGTTTCCCATATTCAACCCTAAGGCCAAAATGCATGTTGCTCCAAGAGAGCACCAGGGGGCAGCAGGGCACCACTTGGGTTTGATCTAGGTGGGAGTCGAGATCCTTGGGTGGAACGAATCATCCCAGGAGTTAGTGTGACTGGGCAAGCCAGTCTGAGTGTGTTTTCCTGTCAGATGGAAAATGGCAGGGGGAGTTTCACTGCTACCCCACACTGGGGAATCCAGCGAAGAATCTGATGACATTGGAGCAAACCTACAGCAGGCGATAAAGTTTTGCTTTTTATTAACCATATAACTTGCTTGGAAAGTTATACAAGCAAAAAAGAGAGAACCTACATATAAATAAAAAATGAACTTCTCTTAGTTTAGATCTTAGAATTTTCTAACTCCCATTGTTCAGGATGGCCAATTAAATCACGTTAAAATCTGGGAGCTTGAATCCTTGAAGATAGTAGCTCACTTTAGCTCTTTTATTTAACCTCACAGATTCTTATAATTTGTGTTGATTAAATTAATTGAATAAAATGTGTAAATAATAGTATGAAGACTACTACTTAGGTTGAGTGCTCTTAAAGCTACACTGAGTATAAGGTCCAACACTAAACAGGTGCTTCTGTTTGAAAATTATCAATTCTGATGTATTAATAAAGAGTGGTTCAGAGGGAAGTAATAAAATATCAGCATAAAGACCCTGGTCAATTCCTGGTTAAACCTCTCAATTGGGGTAACACTTCTATTAATAATAGGGCAAATAAAGTGAGTTTTGGCGGTCAGATTGCACTGAATTATCAGCTGAATCTAGGTGTAATGGACCGGTTTTTTCCAGTAATGGACAAAAGAATTGGGCAATACCAACCAGGTATTAGTCCACAAACCAGATAAAACCCCAGATAGTGCTCTGTAAGTCTGCATTCCACTATAATAAGGTTGAAGCCATCATTGGATAATGGTTAGGATAATACTTAATCCTAACAATGATCCTTGACTCCAGGTGAGGGCCAATAGAGAATCTCTTAAGTGATTGAGTTCAGTGTCCTGGAGAAAGGCATTCATCATAATATATATTACTCAATAAAATTTAAAAATTAAAATAACTTTTATTAAGATGTTTATTGAGTCAACTGAGTAAGAACACAGAATTGAGGAATAAAATTCTACTCAATTCTTTTTTTATTTAACTGAGGCAAGCTGACCAGGGGACAGGCATTACCAAAAGAAAGAAATGACATGAAGCCTGAACTGGGTCAATTCCATTGAAGAAAGTTTTTCCACCTCCTGATCGAAACTCAAATTTTTCTGGTTACATCATGGGTAAGGTTTTCGTGTTATTAGACCTACTAACCGCCAATAGCTTCCTTTGGCTGGCACCCTGATTGATGTGCAAAGGGTGGGAATTGAACCCGCAACCTTTAGGTTGGTAGCTGTACACCCTTACCAACTCACCTTCCACCCCCT
Organism: Massospora cicadina; assembly: GCA_022478985.1. Classification (NCBI taxonomy): domain Eukaryota; kingdom Fungi; phylum Entomophthoromycota; class Entomophthoromycetes; order Entomophthorales; family Entomophthoraceae; genus Massospora; species Massospora cicadina. The sequence goes on from JAKSZP010008037.1 coordinate 65,740, forward strand.
GCTCAATTCTTTTTTATAGTATGCAAATAATAATTTCTTAGACTTTTTTAAGTCTTATGAAATTATTAGTCTGAGTTAGTTGATAATTATGATTTTAAACATATGATTAAATTATTAGATAATGGTTATAAAATATGATAACTATCAGTGATTATTGACAATTGATAATCACTGTCAATAATCAAAATTCAAAAGGTCTATTTTTAGACCTGAAAATCTTGTTTTGATCAAATTAATTTTTAATAAAAATTTGGGGCCCCTTTTTATAGATTACTTTTGTATGCAAAATGGATGAATTACTCTGTTCACTTGTGAAATTACTCCATTCAGAACCCCTATAAGTAGGTATTTTTTTCAAGGCCCGCATTTTGGAGAAATCTGACATTAACATCATATCAGTTATTAAAGATTTTCAGATTTCTCAAGCTCAGATTCATTGGATCCCTCGAGGTGGTACAAGGGCCTTCATTTAATATTGAATTTTGCCCCAATTTGGCGGTTTTTCTCTTATTATCATTAAAATAATTGCTTTTGTTTGTTATTATCAATTATAATAATAACAATGTGATGGTCAGGAATATCCTGTACCATCACACTAGGGAGTCCATTTGAGGCTCCTCCCCAGGCTACTTCTAATTTAATAAAACCTACATTATGGAGACCAGCCCCTTTTATAGTATTGGAGGGGGTCCAGCAAGGTGCAAAAATTTTCACACCCACTGATTGGGTAAAATATATCAAAACCTTACAGCGCAGATTTATCCTACCTGCCCTCCATCAGCTGTCCTATCAAAGCAAAGTGAGTCTCCTGAGCTCTGATAGATCAAATCAATATTCCCTAATTTTGATGTGCCTAGCTCATAATGGTTCTCTCATCTGACTCACTTTGAGCTTTGAGACAATTTAAATATTAAGCATCTTTTTATTGAGAGGGTTTGCTTTTGTCCCCCCTCACCACATATAATAGAAACACGTAAAAATTCAACTTTTTAAGTTATTAGGTTTGTTAATTTTAATATAAGTAGTAAGCAAAAAACTCTGGAGCAATTATTCTGGCAGTAGAGAGTTCTACTTCTCCTGCAATTTTCATTCCACTCAGCGTAACTTTCTGAGAAAAATTTACAGATTAAAAAGAAATGCTCAATCGCCTGTCATAGTTTCGCTTTGATGTCATTGGATTCCCCGCTGGCTGCCCCAGCGTGGGGCAGCATTGAAACTCCCCTGACATTTTCTGTCTGACAGGAAAACGCGCTTGGACTGGCTCACCAAGTCATACCAAACCCCTGGATGATTTTTTCCTCCCAAGGATCTCAACGCCCACCTCACTCAAACCCAAGCAGTGCCTCATTGCCCCCTGGTGCTCCCCTTGAGCAACATGCATTTTGGCCTTAGGGTCAAATATGGGAAACGTTTCCCCTACAACAACCAAGCCATTATTGAGATGGCTCAGGTGGTAATGCATCCAGCCTGTTTTATTGAATCTCGCCCCTATAAGGGGGTATTTGATCATAGCTTTACCTGTGAAGCTGATGCCGCCACTGTGGAAAACTCTGCCCCTGGTCTTCCAGGATACTCTCTCCCAACAACTTAAGCCCAGCTCCCAGAGGACACTACTTTGGTGGTTTAGTTCGCTGGTTTGCCAAACCACCTTCCCTCTGAAGTGCTCCACCTGGAGCTGATGGACGGTTTGGCAGCCTATGGCTCCAACACAATTTTCAATTTGTGGTCCAAAATTGGGCTACACGCCTCTCTGGGCCTCGGGCATATGCCATGATAAGCTTTAAAACAAACAAAAATTGCCCCATTGATTCTCCCTCATGCCGCTATCCCCTCTGCCCCTGACCATCCATTCTGGGCCCACATTGAGGGCGGATGGACGATCTGCCCATCCTGTTTCAAGTTGGACTACTCAAAATGCAAGTGCCCATCCCTAGCTGCTTCCAATGGTGCTGATTTTATGTCCAACAGCCATCAATCCGCCACCCACCCTGTGCCATTTCTGGCATGGGGTACAATTCTACCTCCCCCTCCCCCAAAGCCTGTTGCTGCAGCTGCACCTGCAGCCACCAATCAGTCTCCATCTCGCCCCAGTGCCACACATGATTCCTCCTTTCAACCACTGGATTGGACCCCAGTTCAATCCCATGCATACTCCAATGTATCAACCAATCCTCAACTATATGCCGATTCCTAAATTTAATTCAACCAGAACCCATGGGAGGTCTTGAATGAAATTGATGAATCAGGTAATATTATTGAAGAACCATCTCTGCAAGTCAACCTGTTCTGTAATGCAAAATGGGATGCAGAATTCCCCCTTATTTATATGCCACACAGCCAAATGCCAAATCATTCTACAGCGACCACCAGCTTGCAGTAGAAGCAGCTGACACCAGATTGCCTTTCCCTCCGCAAAGCCACCGCCAAATAAGTGTAGTGCTCACTGGAGGAATTCCATCTCCTGTTATCACCAAAAAACCTACTCCAAAAAGTAAGATTAACGTGAAACAACTAGACAAAAATGTCACTGACACTAACCAGAATGTGGTAGCTGTAGCATGGAGTCTGAAAGCTAAGGTTACCCAAACCAATATTGCCACATTTATTAAACTACCAGACACCCACATTAAAGCTGAAAAAGCTTTAGCTGAATATATCACTGCCATTTTTATGGTTGGCAAATTTCTCAGAAAGTACCAATTATTAAATTTTAACCACATGCCGCCAATGCCCCGACGCCCTTTGCTATCCACCTTGACATGTATCTTACTCTGGGAAGAAATAGCTGATACTGGAGACGAGCCTCAATCCCCCTCCCCTTCCACCATGTAGGGATAAGCGGTCTCCACTGCCCACCCGGTTGGTAGCTTTTTTCAGTGAGTTTCACGCAACCCAATAATCTTGAAATTATTGTCTGAATCAATTAGTGACATTAGTTTTTAGTTTTAGTCTTTAGTTTGGTAATGTTCGTCCCCTGGTCAGCTTACCTCGGTTAAAAAAAAGAGTACTACTTCTTCTGTTGTAATATTGTTTTAATTTAGGTAAAACGCACCAGGAGCACCAAAAAATTTAAAATCCAGCAGCTTCTTCCTCTTGAGGATATCTTTAAACTGGTAGGTAATTATTCCCTATTCTCTTCATGCAAAGCCAGGCGTAGATCTGATAACAAACAAAACAACCTAAGGATATCTGATCCTTGCACTCATATCCCAAGAGTAAGATATACAATTTAAATTTATTGCGGGGAAGGCCGACCATGGGACAGACACTTCCGAATATGACTCAGATGAGACAAAACATAGTACCAGAAGAGGCACCCCAGAGAAGCGATGCTATCTCTTGTTGCCAGCGGGAACGCCACTTATGGGGAAGGGGAGGGAAAGTGTAAAGGGGCCGTAGCCACTATTGAGCACGTGTGGAGGAAGGGGTCTGATTTGATGAACCAGACTGGGAACCAGGAGGAGACCAGCTGTCGGCGACGTGGTGGGAGATATCCAAACATCCACGCTTGAAAGTGGTCCACCAAATGAGACCGGAATCTGTGGACAGCTTCAGTGAGGGTGGGGATAGATCCAGCGATGGCATCCAAGACAATCGTGTGGATAGTCCACATGGCGATTGCAACCACCAGAGCACGGAGGGAGGGTGGGAGGGGGAGGCCATTGATGAAGCAAACATATCTCTTGACAGACTGAAGGGATGCGTTTGATCCTGGCCTAGCAGACGTTGGACTTCGCGCCATATCACTTTAGAGGTGGGGCACTTCTCCAGGCGGTGGAACAGCGTTCCATACTGGCCACACACGACATAGGATGAGTGTAAAGCGTTAGAGCGCTCAGCTGTACGATACACCCGCCTCAGGCAGCGCCACACATGGGGGCAGACTTGAGGCTGCAACAGAGGATGGTGTGCGTATTTCCAGATAGTCTTTTGGGTTTCAATGGAATAAGGGATGTCCATCATGTCCAGGTAGTCCACCCTGGATAGGACTTGTGGTCGAATGGGGATCACGCCATCATGGATGGGTAGCCCCTGTACCTCTTGTGTGAACTGAGGAGAGGGGCGGCCTCTTCGGGTTGTATGTCCACTAATACTAATTCTCCACTCTGCGCTTCGCATGGAGAGTAGGATTCGTTTGTAGTGGGTTTTAGTCCCGTGAGGACCTGTGGCCGATGTGTGTGATGAGGTATTTCATCAGGGAGTGGGGGTTTGATGGATTATTGAGGCCCAAGGCTCGGGAGAAGTTGGAGCAGGCTGCGCGGGACCAGTGTTGGGATGGGAGTGTAGGAGCAGTGACGGCCGCGATCCATGTGCCCAGGATCTTGGCGGCATGGGCTTTGAAGTCAAGCAGGCCCATGCCACCATGATGATGAGGGCTGAACATGACCTCTAGCCGTACTGGTGGAGGGTGGCCTGACCAAAGCCATCCTTGTAGCAAAGCATACAGGGATTTGAAGAAGCTTGGGGAGAAGGGGATGGCGTGGGCTCTGAACCAGACTTTGGATAGGAGCATAGAGTTGGCAAGAACAACCCTGCCAGTGAGGGTAGTAGGGTGGGCTCTGAGAGAGGCGATTCGCTTTGTCACGTTGTCCAGTATACAGCACTCCATTACTGCTGACGCGTATCCACCTGCCTCCATCCACATGCCCAGATGGCGTACCGGTCCATGGTAGGACGTGGCACAAAGGGGAGCACCAGTGGAGCAGTGTGTGTTGAGTTAGTAAGGCGTGGACATGGGCGAGCAGATGGGCCGGGTTGGGAACTACTTGCTGGGGCCCAGCAGTTCTGAAACCGACCAAGGAGGATGATTTCAGTTTTGGAGGCGTTCAGTGCCGCGTTGCTTACCCGGGGATATTCCTGGATGAGGGCTTCAAGCGCGTGTGCATCTTTGTTATTAGACACCCCCACTACGCAATCATCTGCAAACGCCATCATCTTGACTGGGGTTTGGCCTGGCACATGGACCCCAGTGAGGTGGGCATTCACATTTCGCAGTAGTGGGTCAAGGCTGAAGTTGTATAAGAGTGGGCTGAGGGGGTCCCCTTGTCGCAGGCCCCTTTGAGGGCGGACTACTTCTGTTAAGAAGCCTGGTCCACGCACTGCCATTGTTGCAGATTCCGTGAGCAGCATCACCCAGTTAATGAAGTGGGGGGGGTAGGCGGAATTGATGGAGGCAGGCCCTAAGGTATTCCCAGTTTACTCTATCATAGGCCTTTTGTTGGTCTAAGAATACAAGTGCCCCAGAGGCTGTGGACTGACACACATTAGCCACTGAGTGCACATTATCCCAAATCGACCTTCTGGGGATGAAACCGAATTGTTCTGGGGAGATGGTGGCAGATGCTACAGTCCCTAAACGGTTAGCCATGATTTTGGTTAAAATTTTGGTGTCTGTGTTTGTTAGAGAAATGGGGTGCCAGTTGGCTAAGTCAAGCCTATCCCCTTTCTTGAAGAGTGTGACAGTAAAGGCCTCTTGTCCTCCTGGTAGGAGGCGCGTTTTCAACAGGCTTTGGTTGAGTGAGGCTAGCAGCAATGGGGATATATTTAAAATATTTTTTGTAGAACTCATATGGAATGCCATCTGGGCCTGGGCATTTTCAGTTTGGCGCACCGCAAATGGCTGTCCATAATTCGTTTGGAGTAATTATATTCATTATTTCTGGGTATCAGAAAATGGTGCAGATATGAGCTCAGTCAAGAAATTCCGCCATTTCAGCTGGCTGAATTGGTTCAGCTTGGTATAACTTGGAGTAATATCTTTACATTTTAATTGCCACTTTGGGCGGTGTGTCCACAATGGAATTATCCGAGCTTCACACCTGTGTGCAGGCCACGCTCTAGCGTGGTGCAAAAATTTTTTTGAAGAAGTATGCGGTGCACTTGTCACCTTTAGTGATGCATGTGGCCCTGTATTGGACACAAATCCGATGTTTGTGTTGTCTTTCGAGTGCGTTGAGGTGGGCGGCTGCCTCCGCCCACTTCTGGCCCCATGCAGGGCTATATCCTGTGGCTGGAATGTTGGACTCCAAGTGGGCCAATTCTGCCAGCACGTGTGATATAACCGCCGATGTGGCTCATGAGCGCCTGGAGGAGAGATGGCGATAGTGGCAGATGGTGTCTTCTTTGAAAGTTGCCCATGTGGAAATGGGGTCCACGCAAAATGGTGCAACAAACAATTTTACCAAAGTTGCCTCTTCCACCCACGTGGAAAATCCTGGCGACGCAAGCTCAGGGGCGGATTTTGCACCAATGTGGGGCCTTTGCAACTGTGACAGGTAAGTGGTATTTTATTGAGACCAGTCAGTGGTCGGAGAATTCCATTTTCGTTGTTTTGAAGTGGGAGATGTGGGGTTGGAATTTCGTCAGTGCTAGAATAAGGTCGATGCAGGGTCATGGACCTTAATTGGCTGTTATGGATGTGGGGACGCATCATATTTTTGAGCAGTGGGGCATGTTGCGGCAGCGCATCCCTTAGCCCAAGGGTGGTTTTTAGAACGCGTAGTTCTACGTGACCCTGTGGGGCGTGGGGTGAGGGCAGCCACCAGTCCGTTGGTGAGGTTAGCCAACAGTTCATGTCGCCAACTAGGAAAAAATTGGGGGTAGCGGGAGGGATTTGACTGATGAGAAAAATTCCTGATGCTCATGTGCACCGTTTGGGGCGTAAATGTTGATAATTGTGTGCGCAACATCAGCTCATGAGAAGGTGACAATGAGCACTCGGCTATTTAGGAATGTTTCTGAAGATGTAAATTTGAAAAAATTGTTTTTCTGAATTAGCACCCCACAGTGCTTTGACCAAAAGGATAAGGATGGTAGGAGCGTTGTTTTCCAAGCTTCCTCAGAACCTCGTGGACAGTGGGACTCCTGGATGGCCAGGATATCCACAGATAATTTTTTTGTAAAAAACTCAGTTTCCTAGCCCAGGATGGGGAGGCCTTGAGTCCAGCAATATTAGCATCCCTAGAGTGAAGGTTTTCCCCATCGCACCTTAGGTGCGAGGGGGTGGCCCCCAGGCCCACCAGCCTCTTCCAGGTCCCCACGGGCCTTTACAGCAGCATGGGTATTAGCAGCAATGCTATTGGGGTTTTTGTTAATTTTTGTGGAAAGAGTCGCGTTGGCTTTGGCCTTCGCTTTTTGTTTTCCCGACGTCGGACGATTTTTTTTGCGGTGTTGGGATAAGTTTGGTGCACCGTCGAGTGGGGCAAAAAAAATTTTTCAGTTGGGATAGGTCCCAAGTCAGTTTCAACTAGGGCTTGGGTGCAGCGATTGGGTGAGATCGAATCTCCCATCAGATCCTTGGATTGAGTGGCCCATTTGGCATAGGCCTCCCAATCTGATTGGGTGATGGATTCCCAAGTTGCTTCCACTGAGAAGGTTTTGATGTCCTCCTGGCATTGGGAGTGTGGGATGGTGGTGTTGGCCTTGGCTGTTTCCTTGGCCGTGGCCCTACAGGCCTGCTTGGCCTTCTTCCGCTCCTGCGGGGAGATGGGCTTTACCAATAGGTAGCAGCCTTGTGCTCCCCACAGGAAAGCCTCCTTGGTGCTTACGGTTGGTTCGTAGTGCACCTCTCCGCTGGTCATTGCCGCCAAGGGGTACTCTTGGAATGTGACGCCCTCTTTGATGGGGCATGCGTGCGCCTTATGGCTGAACACATCACAGTGGGTGCAAATGGGGGGTGCACTGTCCATGGTTACCTGGAATGGGTGGGTGGTATGCCCTGCAATGTCAATAAAGGTGGAGTGCGGGATCTGGGTTAGGTCCTTCGCGATCTCCTCAGGTGGGGTCAGAACTGCGATGGCTTTGCGGTGCACAGGTGTGGCATCAGTGTGAAATGTTGCATTTTGAAAGATTGTATTTCGCCATATATGGAGAGACCATCTTTCAGGTGTTGCTCCAAAATGTCACATTTTACCGTAGTAGGCAAAAAGTCAAACATGAGGAAAACTTGGTTTGATTTTGTCCATCTGGTGCATTTAGTTTCAATGACATGTTGCCCTTCAGGGAGGTCAACCACTATGCGCACTGCTGCAGCCTCGTCTGCTGCTATTTTGCTTTTGAAACCTAGGTCCAGCCGACCACATGACATGGAGTGAGGTGCAACGTACACCTCGGTCAGGAAAATTTTGGGTACATCTTCACAAAATTTTTCCCATAGAACCGTTTTTTGGATGTCCAGATACACACGGACTCCAAATTCCACTGACGAAAGTGGCTGGGAATGTGGCGTGTTGATGTACTGGTTGCATCTTGCTTGCCACGCGAGTATCTCTGGGGAAATTGTGACCGCCAGTTTTTTTAGAGTTTTTTCTATTCTGCCAGATTCTCCGGGGCGTTTTCAAACGTTAGAGGCCGCGGGCCTTCCGCCTGCTCCTCTTGCCTTACTTGCCCAAATGCTTTCTGACATGGGCGCAGACTAATCCCCTCTATGATATTATCAAACTAGATTTAGTCTTGAATTGAATAAGTTGCAAAAGTGTTTGCAACGAGAAAGAAAAAACTTTAGTAAGATATACAATCAATATATAAATTTTCAATTTTAATAATTTTTATTCAGGAGTACACAACTGGAGGCAATCCAATTAAAGGTTGGGATAGGTGAGTAAATGGGACTATTTTTAAAGTGGGTTGCAAATAGAGTGGTTTGATGCTATTAACACAACCTTAACATCGCGCCTTGCTGTGGTTTGCTGTTGGGTGAACCTTAGTTACCTTGGGTAAACTGGATTTCCATAACCATATTCGTTGCCCCATGGGAAATTTTGAACATGTATGAAATGGCCCAAGACGCTACTCGTGCATGCTGTTTCAGTGGATTGGCATCCTCAAACAGCCAGTAGCCAAAGTTTTTGTTTAGATTAAAGCGAAAGTTATTGATGGCCCTAGCTAGGTTAGACCCTTGTGGGCTTTCAGTGGCGGCAACCCAGTTACTATGGAATGCACATAATGCTAGAACAAAAATTATCTTGTTGCAAGTAAGGTCTCAATGCCTTGACCCAGCCTGGAAGAGCCATTCCTTGGCTATGTGGTTGAGATTTGTGGATCATAGCTGTGCTAAGTGCACCACTTCTTCCCAGATTCTTACCACTATTTTAAATGATACATACCTATGGTGAAGCGAATCTTCTTTGCTGCACACTTTTAATGCCTGTGCATGCCGTTTGAGTGCTCCCCTGTCCTAAAAAGGCGTTTAATGACTCTCCAATGCAGGGTTGTAAATTGGGGTGGAGTGGAGGATAGCTCATTATTCTCCAAGTGGTATTACGGAGCTCAAGAGGGTGAATCATTCCCCAGAAATCCAGCGCTGGATTAAGTGGATGCTTGGAAGGCCCTCAGAATTCTCATTGGCTAGAGGCGCTGGGTGCTGATCAAGTTTTAAAATTTTCTGTTTTTGCTCATGGCACATTTTTTGAGGTTCAAGTTCAATTCTTGGTGCGATTTTTAGTATTTTAAAATATTGGATTATTGCTTAGCCTCTGGCATCACGTCCCATGGCCCTACTAAATCTGGGCGTGAACCTAGGTAATTGAATAGGGTGGTTGGGGATTCTGAGTTCCTGAGGGCTAGATTTCTAGTAATTTGGTCCTTGCTGAAGATGCCCATGGAGGCGGACTCCCTTCTTTGAGGTCACAGCTCTGATCCAAGAATGAATATGTTTGCAGCATAGCTTTCAATATCTTGTAACCCCATCCCGTTTCAGAAGTTGGCCCCTTAGTGTGGTGATCCTAACTGAGAGGAAGTATGAGCCCCATAACTAAGGTTGTAGAATTGATGTGAGTTTTTTAAAAAAAATTGCTAAAGGCAATAGCATTTGGATGGTACACAATTTTTGAGAAGAGCATAGTATTGGCAAGATGACATTTTCCAGCCAGAGATTTCTTCCTGAACTACCACCTTGCCACTGTCCTTTGGATATCCAAAAATAGCTTCTCTTCCACCTCTTGAGTAGCTATACCTGTACTTATGATGGGGATCCCTAGATGATTGATGGGTTCCTTTCAGAAAAGCATTTGGAAGGGTAGTAGGATAAAGCTGGATTTTTTACACTTCTTCACTTTTCTTGAGTTTGTATCTTTTCTTTTTGTCCTCTTGTCCTTAGAGCCTAAACGCTTAGCATTTGATAGCGCCAAGGCTTGTGATTTGGCTTTGATTGAGTTTGGCTTGGGAGGATTTTTCATATATAGGATGAATTCCTTCTCTACCTTTTTGGAATCTGCCTTGGAGGAGACCCCTACCACACAGTCATCTGCAAAGGCCAACATCCTTAAGTGGTTTCTGCTCCTTGCACTCATTGATAGCTAACTGTTTCTCCATCACCCGTAGGAGGGGGTCAATTGTGAGTTTGTACAAGATAGGGCTAAGTGGTTCCCCTTGACAGAGGCATCTTTCAAGTGTGACAGGAGGTGAAATAAATGCAGACCCTAGAACTGAGAAGGTGAATGACAGATGATGGTTCGCTATCCATGAGATAAAGGGTTTGGGGAATCCCTGTTTGTGAAGTATTGTCGCCATGTATTCCCAGTCTAATCTGTCAAATATCTTAGCTTGGTCTAGAAATCAGAGCATGCCCTTGGATGCTCCTCACAGTGTGTTTCTTACTTGGTAGATGTTGTCCCAAATGCTCTTCCCTGGGGTTAAACCATGCTGTTATGGGCAATGCACTCCTTGGATTTTACCAAGAGAGAATTAGCCATTAGCTTTCCCATTATCTTAATATCCGGCGTTAATTAGAGATATTGGGTGCCAGTTGTTCAGGTCAGTACGGTCCTCTTTTTTTGGAGAAGTATGGTATAAGCTTATGCGACTCCTGGGATCACCCTCCCCTTTTGCAGACTTGAGCTAAAGAGAGATAGCATGGGCTTCTTTATTACTTCATAGTGTGCTTTATAGTACTCATAGGGAATGCCATCTGGTCCTGGTGACTTGTTAGTAGGGACCCTCCGTAGAGCCTCTACTAGCATATCATCCGTTATGGGGTCAACAAGGTTGGATAAATGCTTGGCGTGGTTGGGGACAGCATTGATGAAGTAGTTCTTAACAGATTCCTCGTTGGGTCTGCCTTATACAGTTCTAAGTAGTAGGAGTGGGTGATGGATGCTACCTCTTCTGGGTTACTAGTGTTTGGACTTCAGATGTTTAGAGTTCAGTGAGACTGTTATTTTTGACCTCATTTTGAAAGTCTGATAGAAAAACTTTGACGGTTGATACCCCTGAACAGCACATCTGGCACCTGATTGGAGGGCCTCCATGTGCATTTGGAGCTTTTTATGTTTATTAACAATTACTGTCTGTTTCACCCAATCTCTAGCCCACTGTGGTGATTAGCTGCTATGGGGTGGGTATCTTTCCAAATGATTTAATTTTCTATGAGTTCTGTAAAGTTCTGCTATTTCTATCCTTGTGCGACGGGATGCTGCGTGGGCTGGGGCGGATAAAAGTTCCTTTTTTAACCATTGTCACTGCTTCCATAAGGTATCAGAGTCAGTGCATTTGGCTAGTTCATCTACATGTATTTTTCTGATCTTCTACTTGGACCAGATTCACATTCTTTGGCAGCATCCATTTACAACTTTGGTTTTTGGGTGGTTTTTCCTTTGCTTGGATACTAATTCTCACCATTCTGTGGTCTGATAAATGTAGTTAATTGTTGCAAAAGCTTCAACTGATGATTCTAATGACACGGGTATGAGTATCCAATCCAGTATAGTGGCGCTAGTTAGTTGATTACCTACAATACTTGTCCGTGTCAGATTTGGAAAGTATGATTCTGAGAATGTTTTGCCATCTAGAAGGCCTTTTGTTTTCATTAATTGTTATAATTAGTTCGATCCTATTAGTGGGTTTGTGACATTTGGCCATCTGTCACTAGTTCCATCCATCCAGCAATTGAAGTACCCTAGGTGAATCGTTTTAAATGGAAGGTTTAAGTCAGTGAGGCTGCTCAGAAACTCTTCCCTTTTGTCCGCTTCAACAGGGGCGTATACTGAAGCGGCCTGATATGATTGGTTCCCAGTTGAAGGCTAGAACAAGAACCCTTCCTTTCAAATGAGAGTAGTAGTTGGTGATTGTGATGGCAGCTAATTTTTTGACTACATATCCAAAAAAGCTGGTCTAGAATGTTCACGAAGGGAGAAGGATCCTGGAAAACTCTTCCTCCTTTACAGTGGTGCACTTGCTCTCCTGCAAGGCAAGCACGTCCACCGGTGGGTTTAGCAGAATTCCTCGTTTCTTATTAAGGGACTTATTGGATGAGATCCCTGATATGTTGAGAATTTAAAAGTTAGTGATCCAGAATGCCTTCTATGACTGCATAGGGCCAGATTGTCCCTGTGCATCCAAGGCGGCTTGCTTGTATCTGGACCTAGTCATAGGACCCTCGTAAATGGCTTGGGTTGGTGGTGTACTTGATTGCCATTCTGGTGGCCCAGAGTTCCAATTTGGGCTCCCCGTACAGTGATCACAGTTGTCCTCCATCCCGTTGAGGGCTGAGATACTGTTGGCTTGTGAAACGGATTTGTTAATTTTTACTTTAATGGGTTGTGCTCCATTGTGTAAGGTAGGAAGTGTGCTTTGTCCATTTCAGCTTGAAATGCCCATTACTCATTATCATGCGACTGTTGGACTGTCTTAAATTTTTCATACTAGAGAGATGCTCTAATGTTGCTCAATGTTGCACTTGGAAGCTTCCTCCTAAGCTTCTTCTTCCTTATCTACTCTTCTGCTTCTTCTTCTTGGCATTCTCCGCCGCCTTTCTGGCCATCTTCGCTTCTTTACGTTGCTCTGGGGACTGGTTGGACCACCTCATAGTTAGCCTGTGATTCTCAGAGGCGGGATGTTAATGCGTCCCCCTGATTTATACCTTCAGATTTTTTTCACAACTATTAAGCTTTCTTCCCTCCCATGTAGCCGGACAGGCATTTTATTATGGCCTACTTTGTTACAGCTCGTGTATATTTGAGGACTCTTTTCTGAGCTTACTGAGAAAGGGCGAGAATGATTCTCCTTTGGGTCTAAGATGTACGCTTTGCGTGGGATTATATTGATGTCACCATCAGCATCCATGCCTGGGCGTATCATTGCTACAGCCTTGTCTGTAGCCAGGTGGGGCAAGAGGCGGGATTTCTCAATTTCAAAATAGATTAGTTCTCCATATGAGCTCAGGCCGCTAGTTAGCGCTACCTCCAGGTAGTCCCGCTTTTCAATTGTTGGGAGCCCTTCTAGTACTACAAATAAGTTTTAATAATTCCAAAACGGGTGCATGTAATTGGGATATTGGCTGTAATTTGTTCAGGCTCTTTGACTACTCTCAGCTTAGTGTATATGACTACATTTGGGGCAGCAAAGATTGCATCTGCGGCCTCAGGAGTAGCAAATCCAAGTTCTAAGGTTCCCATTGTGAGTTTTCCTGTCAAGATTACAGCTTCTGGGAAGCGTCCTGGGATAGCATGAATACTGCTTCATATCATAGAGGTTCCTCAACGCCAAAGTTACTGTGCACACCAAATTAATGTGAGGAACCGGGAAATGCGTGGCTGATGTTGCCAGTTCAGTGAAAAGCTTGGACCACCTTGAGATAGTCACAGTTTGGGACATATGGTCCCTTTTTTGCACTACGGTTAAAGTTGAGCAGCTGGGCCTTCTAGCCTATGCTGTTCCCCTTTATTGCTACTGCATATGTGTGTGAGTTCAGTGGTCTCAGTAGCTTTGTCATCCCCTGATTTGACGGCACAATTAAGACAAGTTGTGATTGTTTGAAATAATTTATTCACCTGTAAACAAAAGTGATGCTTATGGGAAAGAAAAGCGTCAACCAATGTATAAAGAATTACGTTTTTATCAAATTATGATCTGCTTTGTTAAGAAGATATTGGGCGATTCATAGTGCAACAAGCGCATAGTTTCTCAGCTGCTCACTGGATATTAATTATTCTCCAAAGGTTTTGACCCTTGAGTCTAACTATTGAATAATGGAGGGTTCCTTTGACTTGGTCAATCTCTAGTAGGGCAATCTTCACAGTTTGGCAGTTATTTATTAATGTCAGGAGCTAAACACTAATTCCTTAAGGGTTGTGTCACTTGATTACGCCTAATACCACCAAAATAAGCGTTAAAACGCTTTAGAAGGTTTGACAAATGCCCAAATGTTCAAACGAAACAATCTATCCATGTAATCCAACTATCAGGTGTTAATCCCTCATCAAATCACCATTTATATTGTTGGGGACAATCCCTGACGAAATACTAATGAAAACAATCATCAAATCATTTATTAGGAGAATATATGACTAATAATTTAGTTGGCAATTATTGATAAATACTAGATTGTGAGTAGCAATCCTTTAAGTACTTAATCTGTCAGTGGGGTGGATAATGTGGTCAACTGAAAAACTAAAAGATCATATAGTCAGCCTTCTACAGGGGATAAGATGGCTAGCACCACAATTATAGACTATCAAGGTTTTGATGGATCACTTCTGCACAATAAACATCAGTAAAAATGTAGTTCTGTAGACTTAATTCCCAACTTGCTAACCTTTGAGCATAGCACATCATATGCTGAAATTATTGGAGTGAGGCATGGTCGGTGATTATGATGAAATGAGTGCCATATAGATAGGGTCAGAAATGCTTGATTGCCAATAAAATAGACAGACACTCATTTCAGTAATACCATAATTTTATTCAGCTTTACTCAGGGTCTTGCTAATGTAAGGCGCCATATGGTCAACTTGTACTTCATCATGTTGAGCTAGGATAGCTCCAATCTTGACGTCACTAGCGTCATTGGATAGCAATAATGGCCATTATAAATGTGGTTGTACTAAAATAGGTTTAGTTCAATAGTCAGTCCTGAACGTTTTATTAGACTGTTCTTGTTCAGGATGCCACTCAAAAAGCACATTCTTCTGTAGAAGGTAGACAAGGTATCAGTAGGTCATCATACCAAGGGATAAACTTATAATAATAATCCACCATGCCCAAAAATACTTGAATATCCCTGAGGCTCTGGGGACGTCACCTTTTTCTTAAAGGCAGAGAGTTATCTAGAATGGTTGATTTCCATATTTTGAGACCCTGTGTCTAAGAACATTCATTTAAGATTGGAAGAAAGAACACTTTGAATGCTTAAGCTTTATGAAAGCCTTACTAAAACAACTAACGTATTCCATAGATGTTTTATATTGATGATAAAGGTTCATGAGAGTACAGTGATATCAATTGAGTTTTACAAGTACAAAATATAGCTTTACATCTTTCAGGATCCCGCGAATGGCACGTTGAAAAGTAACCGGGGCGTTACAAAGGCCCTGGGGATCCTTTTAGGCTCAAATAGTCCATCATCGGCTATGAGTGCACACTTGGCTCAATCTTTAGAAGTGAGCTCCACTTGCCAATATCCACTGGCAAGGTCCATTGCAGAAAAGTATTGTGATCTGGTGAGCAGTTGGATAGAGTAGTCAATTTGGGGCAGAGAAAGACTATCTTTTTTGGTGATGGAGTTGAGCCATTGATAGTCCATCACCACCTGTTGGCTGCCATCCTTCTTCCAAACCTGAAGGAGGAGAGAGGCCCTAGGGCTGCGTGAAGGAACTAAGTTTTTGGCTTTGATTAGTTTTCTAAGCTCCACTGCCACCTGGGCTTCTTCGACCTTGCTCTTTGGGTAAGGATGGGCCTGGAAGGGAGCATACCCAGTTTCCACATGATGTAGTACCACGTTCATACTTTCAAATTCATAGGTTGAGGCTAAAAATAGGTCTGAATACTCCTCCAATGATTCTTGAACTTTGCGCTGTTAGTCTTCGGTGAGATCCTTTTTCAATATTGGTGTCGATCAGGGCCACTGACAGGGTCATCTCCAACCTGAAGTCCCTTAGGCTCCCAAAACTATGGACATCATTAACATCTCTACTGGTAGGAGGCGGACATAGATTATGGGACTGTTAGGGCCTAATATCCTGAGTATGTCAGTAGGTTAGCCAGCAAACCGGATATAGATCTGGCATCAGCTGGATATAGAATTCCTTGACAGGTTAGCACCTCCTCGGCGGATAGGTTGTCTAGGCCTTATATTCCAGCAGGTATCCAGAGGGAATGTTAACATGGACCCAGGTGTCAGCGTCAACTTGGGACTTTGAAGCTATGGTGGTCTCTCTAGATAAGCAGATCGGCATGCCTTCTAGTCTATTAACAGCAGGTGAGGGAGGCTGGACCTGAGAGCCCCTTACATGAAATTTTAGTTGATCAATTTGGCCCTTGCTCTCTAGTAGGCAAGCTCAGGCCTTGACCGCCATCTTAGAGTTGCGGGAAGTTTCAAAGATTAGGTGGACTTGATGCCCCAGTAGATATAAAAACTGTCATCATAATGTACTACTGCTGAGTAGCCTTGAAGGAACTAAGTTCTAAGAAGAAGGTCATAACTCAGGTTGCCCAGCGCGATGGCAGGGGTGTTTACAAAGATATTCCAAAATCAGATAGGTAGGGAATAATAGGCCCCTATAGATCAGGTACATTGTGGGTTAGCTGTGTCATATTCATATGATGCGGCAAGTCTATAGCGCTCTTGATATGCTACATCAACTTGAACGATATAACGTTTATAGGGGAATCACTGTTGCCTATGGTAAATATTTATCTTATGAACTCTAACTGAGACGCAGGTAATTAGACTTCCACACTTGGGAGGTAGCATGAGAAATATGAAGAGTCCTTGGAAGAATAGTGAGCAGAATTGATTCCCTTACTAGTCAATGGGTATTAGAATTCTTCTTCAGGTATGATAGTCCCAGTACGTTTAAGGTCATGTATTATTCTTGAGGATTGGTAGGGATGTCAGCATGGAGTGCTTCATCCTTCATGCTGGCCCTTTTCCCGCCTCATAAGCAAGTAATTTACATCATTTCTTAGTTCCGTGTCAGAAACCATTGCAGTAGATGCATTGGGGTCAAGTATTATTCTGTTTTCGACCGTATGGGCCTAGGGATGGTTAAAGGAACTTGAGAGGTAGACTTGGAGTGCAGGTTTGATGAAGGGATCTCGTTAATAGATTTTTTGACTTCTCAAATGCAAGTAAAAACATTTTTTTGGCTGATCATATGCTTTTGAAACTCAGGATAGGATCCAAATGGGAAGATGACAGCGGTAATGGCGTTGTCCAAGGTAATACAATTGGTGGTAACCAAGGGCTGCGTTTAAGCATAGAAACATCTGGCGAACTCCATGAGGCTATCCCATTTATTCATGCAGATACCCATGAATGATTGCATTTTATTTGCTAAGGTATGATTGCTGCTGAATCCTTTGATTAAGGCTGTATGGACCTTTTTCCAGGTGTTGCATTCTTTTAAAGTGAAGAGTCATGATCTCCCAAGTAGTGCTGTTAATCCAGATTTGATTATGATTCACTTTCTGACAGTTGGTGGCCTCTTCCATGGAACTCTCGTAGGCATACAGAAAAGAAGCGATGCTTTTCTATCTAGTGGTGAACCTCTCTTTAATTCTAGGCTTAAATTTATTTACAAAAGGAGTGGAGAGGGTGTTAACGCCAGGAATTAATGCAGGCTCAGAGATATCAGTCTCCTCATAGCCGCAGGGGACCTGCTGGTCCAACTGTCATCTTAAGCCCTAGAAGTCCCCTTGATTATCAAACTTTAGGTTGAGGGAGGATATTGAAGCCTTTATAGGTAAATTGCTCCTTTAAATCTTAAATTGGCGCCCTGAAGGAGAAACTGGCTCTCATGGGTGGTCAAATGGATATCAAACCCTTGACAGGTTTGTTTGAGCTGAGAGATATGACTATTGGTAAGCTTGGTGATGGCGCTAAAGTTACCATTTTCGTCCAACAATCCTCAATGGAACCCTAAGGTTGAGGAGGACTCCGTCTACTCAGAGTTTTCATTAATGGGCTACATTTCAGATTTGATTGTGTAAGATGACTAAGGCTTCCAAAAATCCTTTCACTGAGGGTCATCAGTGTCTCCAGGGGTAGGTAATATGGCGCCAGAGGGCCTTCAAAGCCCATGGGACCTTCAGATCCTTTGGGTTTCTCACGCCCATTGGGACCTTTGAGTCTCCTAGGCCCTTCAGGTCTTTCACTCCTGGAGTTTTATTCATAATAGGCCAGCTCCATATAGTGTTGTTGTAGGGTCCATACCGGATCTTCAACTTAATGGAGGTACTGGATCCTTAAAGCCTCGAGAAGTTGGATATTCTGACGCATTTATTTCAAGGTAGTTAGAGATACCGCTATCCAATAATTCAATTTGCCCTTGGTATTTATTGATGTTTTTCAGTTATTAAGATGGCCTCTTGGTTGTCATGGCTAAGGAGGAGGACGCGTTGTAGAAATTGACATGGGAGTGTTAGGATTGGGTGAGCCCCACTTGTCAAGAGACGTCATGATGACCATCTAGTACTAAAAAAAGAGACGTCATGATGGTGCAACCTTCACTAACTGGAGAGGTGTTATCATGGTGAACAAAGTTCTGAAGGTAGCATTTGGTTCCCTGGGTCAATTATCCCACTTGCAGCAGGGCTGAGGTATAAAGGTTCACATGGTAGAGGGCACTGATGAGACGCTGGAGAGGTTAGAGCGGGCACCATCTAGTAAATACCATATATTAACTGTTGAACAATGTTGTTAAGGTTCTTTTACTGAAGTTGTTACTGGTTTACATCAACTTAGGGCAGGGAGAACTGGAACGCGGCCTGAAACTTTAAACTCTCAGGCTGAGTGGGCAGCACTTCATACTGCAAGGTACTAATCCATTGAACAATGCTCCTTGACTGATCAGCAGATTAACCTTTGTGGCTTCTAGTATTTTACATTATATGTGATAGACGTTTTCAAGCAGGACATCTCGGAGCCCCATGTAGTGAGCACCACTTCTGTATAACAGTTCTCTTAACTGTTGCCAAAGTCCAAAACATGGCTCAAAGCTGATAATTAGTGGAGAGGTCAAAATACGAAAATATGGAGAGAATATAACTACTTCATTGTTTTAGAAAGCGTCATTATCTATAGGGTGTGTGGGAACATGGTGCATCAGGGGCCTTTGTGGCCCTGCAGGATCAGGATCTTTTATGCCTTCTAGATTGACCGCCTGGATGGCGCCCTCATTGTACATGTCATCCTTATAACTGCAGCAGTGAGGGCGGCGCCTCTCATGATTTGGGAAGTGGGGATGGGGTTCCTGAAATTGATTCCATAGATTCTCATATGTTAGATGCTTCCTAATCAAATATAGTTTTGGTGCCTTCAGGATAAAGGCAAGTTTGTGCTGGTTTGAGAGACAATATGTTAAGGACCAATACACGAGCAGAAATTTGGCCTGCTTGGCATCTCAAATCCTGACAGAGAGAATAGACTAACTGTAAGCACTAGCCAGGAAATCCTAAAATGGAAAAACATAGCTACTAAATTCTGAAGAACTTCTTATTTTTACAAATTAAATTGGATTCTTCAAGTTTTTATCTTAAAATGAAGGAGCAGAAGGAAAAAACAGTGGCAGCATAGCCTGTATGTCCTCTGCCTTATAAGCTATCTAAATAGGGATAGAAGACAGGTGCATTACTTTCAGGGCCTTCTTCACAATTTGGTCATGGTGGATTGACACCCTAAATTTTTACCAATACTAATTCAGATCTTACCTGCCTAGCTAGATTGATATCGAATTCCTTTTAAAGAATTTTATCCCACTGTGATTTTGATTAGTGCAATGAGAATAAACACTTCAGAGGACAGAAGGTTGCGCCCATAGACAGGACAAATATGGGTTGTCTCATTGGGTATTAAAAGGGTTTACACGTCCAGACCTGTAAGGGATGGGCTCACTTTTGTCAAAAATGGGGGGAATGGCGGATTGGAATTCCTGAGCCCAATGGCGAATCAATCAATCAATTTTACTGGTTACCTTTTAACTTTGGCTATCAGAACTCTAACTGGTAAATTAAACCTCTTGTTTGGGGAAAATAACCATGAACCCTCTGCTTGCAATTACTTCTTAACACCACCACCTCTCAGCACCCCCTCAAGAAAAATCTCTGCACCAGCTCCTGGGTGATGTGGGACAATTATAAAATTGATATTTTAAAAAGAGTGGTTCAGAGAAAATAGTATAAATATTTGCCAAAGGACCCTGGTTGATTCACGCTGAAACCCCACAAATCAAGTCAACACTTATAATAATGATTGGGCAAACAAATCAAGTTCAGGCGCACAGATTGCACTAAACCATCATCTTGATTTGGAAATTTCATCATAGGGTCCTCCCCCAGCCTTGTCTAGTTAAGTACAAGTTACACCGCAGAAACAGGCCCCTTTTATAGGGTTGAATGGGGTCCAACCAATTGAAAAACTTTCCAGCCTATTGATTAGGTCAAATTCATAAAAACATTACCTAATGGACTAGTTCTTTTTGCTCCTGACCCTCAAACAACCATTCCGCCCTAATGAGGCAAGTTCAAGAAATCCAATAACTTGATGGCTCATATTACATAATTTGGACTTTGCTAAGATATGTAAACTTTGGTCCTTGACTTTTTTAAATATTATAAGTGACATATTAAGTGTGTTCTCTTTTTTACCACTGCACGGTGCCTAATAAAATCTATAAAATAAAGCTTTTAGTGTTTATTTGTTTTCTATTATTTTCATATCAGTGGAAAAAAAGCCCCTAAATTACATTGTTGGATTCAAGGTAAAAAGCACCAGCGAGCCTTTTCCAAGCAAAAAATTAAACAAGTGGTGCTCACTAAAGGGGTACCTGTACACCACAAAAACGGTCAAAATTAGGGAGGCTGTTGGGGGTGGTAACCCTTTATAGCCTTTTCGCTGATATTAACCCTAAGCTAGCCTATTATGGAACAACAGCTAGCTAGTGCTTTGTTCCATTTTAAAAGGCTCGAGCAGCACTCATTGCAACGTCCTGTTCTAAAAAACACCTCTTTGAGACAAGTTCATACCTGGTGAGGGCAGTATTGCCTCCTTCCTTTATGTTTATAAATCTGCGATGGAAGGAGCAACTGACTGACAAAAATCGAGTACATTCTTCCCAGCTTGAATCAATTGGATCTAGAAAGAATGGTCCCCGTCATGGTCAAACTCTGCACTTGGGAAGAAGTTAAGCAAGCGCTTCTTGAAGAATTTGGTTAAAAACAAAGTTTGCAGTGACAAAAACAGGATTCTATGTGCCTTAGTTTGTAAGATGGATAATCAATCACCTCTTTGTATTGAGCGCTTTTATAATTAAGCACAACCTCTGTTGCTTGCTCAAATGCTCCCTTTTGACAATGCTATTGCAGCTATCTTGGATTGCTTGGCATCTCATTCCTCCTTGGAGATGCATCTCTCTGCCATAAAGCACACTTTCAAAACTGTATGAGATATCAAAGAGGCCTTATTAGCGGTTGCTGATATCTATGAGCTTGACCCTACACGAGGATCTTTGAACCAAGCATCTACTCCAGCCAATTTAGCATCTACACGGCTGTTTCCCTCTATAAACCTGCTCCTACGGAATTGCCATCACAAAATGCTTCTTTTTCCCATAAATATAGTCAGATGGTGATGGCTGTGATGCGGCAATGCTCCCCTTCATCTTCAGTTCAAAACACTTAGTTGTGAAAGTGGTCATCCCTTTGCCTTGCCCATCTTCTTCTTCAGAGAGGCCTTGCCAATTAGTCCTAAAGCCAGCTCCAAAGCCTAAAAATTTTTCTCAGGTCCCAATCGCTCCCACTACCAATGGGTTAGATAACTAGGTCACAAAGGCTAAACCGCCTGTTTTACAGAAGCACAGAGCTACTACGCCCAAAGCTGTTTAAATCAACTCATCTATCTCTGTCATGATTCTGATATGACTGGATGATAAGCCCTAAGTCGATATGGTGGAACAGATGGAATCTGCCAAGTTGTTATGAGTATATTTAATTCGAGCACCTCAAAATGAGGCAATATTGGGTTGTTGGGAAATTGGCCAAATTGGGTGATAATGAATTAATGAATGAAGAATTGGCGGAACCAATGAGATACATCAAAGTGAATTACTAAGCTACAAAAGCATTACCATCCAAAGTTGCTACCATACAAGCTGAATGAGATGATTGAGGAAAATTAGGTTGTAAATAGTTTAGAGCAGGTGAAACAGCAACAATCAGGTGTGTTTTTATAATAAATAAAGAAGTATAGTGGGGGCAAGTGCTCCATATTATTGATAAAGTTTATTTCTGTTGTTTCAAGGGCAATGATCCTCATATCATTGGTCTTAAGCTCAGTGGGTTGAACCCTGCGCAATTTTGATTATGACGTCTCTCACCAAAAATGCCAATTTTATAACAGTGGTGCTCAAAACAGGGGGCCCATTGATCAATCACATAGACTGCTAAGCGTTCCTCAGTTGCTAGTCATGTCGTATCTGGCTTGCTTTACTAAGGAATCATCTCAACACACTGCAACTGTTGAATATTCAGTACTCAAGCTTGCCCTAGACGCTGTACTTAAATGAAAAAAGGAGTTTCTCCAAGAATGTTGTATTGACAAAATGCTTCCATTTGACTGCGATGGAAACATCCATAAATTCTTTAAATGATTTTGAGTTTACAGTAGAATGAGCTTCAGATCGGCGTAAAGCCAAATGACAATGTCCACTTTGGATGTTGGAAGCGCTGTCCAAGTTACTTGCTATCTTTCCAAAAGATCCATTACCTATCAACAGGTGAAAGATACTGAGCTGTGGTTGTTTGGAAGAACTTCAAAAATGGTGCAACGAAAGGCTGAGTTTTTTACCATTGAGTTTCAACATAATGAGACCCTCACTGCGTTTGCTGATTGATTCTCAGCAGAAGCTCATGTGTTAATTGGGGCAGGATATATAACTGAATGTGACATAAGCATAGCGTTGGCCTCTGCTGTGAAACAATACTGAGAGCTTTTTAATACTTTGTCTCCATATTTAGAGGTCGACGTACCTTTTCTTAAACTTGTTCAAATTCTACGCCGATTATTCACTATCTTCCCTCCACCCAGTATAGAGCGGAGCCCTATCGCCTCCGCTGTTAGCCTTAGTTATTTGGAGGAATCATTCCTTTCTGTTCAACGCCCAGTTGGAATTCCCTGGCCTTATTATCATCATAAGCCTCATTTTCAACCAAGTTTCCAACAGCAGTTCACCTACCAGGATGGGACTGGTTACACTGTTCAATACCAGTCCACCTTTTGGGTGGCCCATTTTACAACACTTAAGGATGAAGGTCTCATAGGGTTAATTGATTTTTGTGCGGTCACACTGGGCACCTGGCTAGGAGTTGTCATAATTGTCAGGTTCAGTACCTACTGTGGGAGCAGAATGATTAGGGAAAAGTCAGAGTAGAGTAGATATGGGACTCTCTACCTCCGCTATTCTGACTCAAAACGTCCCACCTGAACCTATTCTTTCACAGCTATCAGATGTTTCCTGGTATGATAGAGCTTTTCTATACCAACAGCCGGTTGGAGGGGTAAATGTGCTGACACAAACGCAATTTAAGGACATGGCAGAAGCAGGGTCCCAGGAGCACCCAAAATCGTATGCATTCCAATTGTTTGATTACCTTCCTATTGTTGAACCAGATCCATCAGCTGATGCGCTCCTTTCTAAAAGGGGTAAACGCGGCCCTCCCAGTGGACGCTATTATTAAAGAATACCCTAAAGTAGGGAAGGGTATTATGAGCTTACTTGGAAAAAGAGATCAGTTAAATGTCCATGTTTTAAAACAATCAGATGCATCTTACTCTGAGTGTACTTACTGTGACACTGTTGTAGCAAAAACCTGAGTTTGCGCAATAATCAATACAGGTGCCCCAATCAACATAGTGTCCTCAAAGTTGGTGTCAAAGTTAGCATTAAAGCCTGATGTAGAGCATCATATGGTGTATGGGACCGCAGGCTCAGAAAGCACAGTCTCTGAAGGAGCATACAGTGCGCTACCTTTGCAGTTTGGGTCGATTGTCATTTTAGCCCCAGCTATAGTGTTACCAATCAGTAATTATGACCTGTTAATTGGTACCGCTTTTATGCATCACTTTGGAGCTGTTGTTGATATGAAAGCAGATCCTATTCTACTTCACTTCCAGTGGAATGCCAAAGGATCCTGTACACATGAGTCACGTTAATCTTGCATATGGTGATAGGGTGGTTTCAGTTAGCTATCATCAATTAAAAAACAAGACCCAGGCCCTTCCTCACCAAATTTATAAATATCAAGGGCTACCGCTTAGAGCCGCTGGCATTATATCTATTCCCTCTGGACACCAAGCAATCATAAGCACTGAGTTAGAGGTGGAAGTGCCTGCTGGGATATATGGGGAGGTCATTGGGCCCTATCAACAATCATAGCTTGAGTCCCACGTGGCCCCTGGCATTATACTCCCTGGGCATGGGGAGATCAAGATCTTGGTAGTGAACCTTCAGGATAAACCAAAGCAGATCTGCTGTCACCAAGTAGTTGCATTCCTCCATTTCATTCCAGTTGAGGAGGTCCTCAGGATTCATGAGTTTGGTTCACTGGATGAATTTGGTCTGCCCATCAAAACACAGCCTGGCGTAATGGCAGTTGTACCGCGTGAAGATTTAATGGGGTTAACAGAAGATCAGAAGGATTGAGTGGAAGCCTTATTCAAAAAACAAAGATATATTTGCTGTTGATCATGATTTGGGGTGCGCCCGAGGAGTGATCTATCAAGTGGACACTAGGAATAATCCCCCAATAGATCTCAGCCAATCCGCTGATCTAGAGCAGTGGAAGAAGTTGCCACAGCAGAAATCGATAAACTGTTGGAGCAAGGAATGCTTGAACAATTGAAGAGCCCATGGGCTTCCTTTATCCTAATTGTCAAAAAGAAGGATGGTACTAACTGGGTAGTAATAAACTACCGCAAGCTCAACAGCATTATAAAAAAGACTTATACCCTTTGCCACGGATTGATGATGCATTAGACCGGTTGGGGAGCTTGTTACTTCTCTGCAATGGATTTAATATCTGGCTATTGGCAAATTTGAGTTACCTGCGGTGGAACAAGAAAATGCGCCATTATCATGTCAAAAGGGCTTTTTCAACTAACATGTATGCCCCAAGGGCTGTGTAATGCTCCGTCTACTTTCCAACGGGCAATGGACACTATCCTTGGCAACTTGAATCTGTCATGCATTCCTGTATACCTTGACGACATTAACGTTTTCTCCCGCACGTTTTCTGAGCACCTTAGCCATTTTGAGAGGTATTCCGCCTGTTGGATGAGGCCAACATCAAAATCAAGCCCCAGAAATGCCACTTATTCAAGGATCAGCTAGAGTACCTCAGGTTTGTAGTTAATGCAACAGGGCTGAGACCCCAACCAGTTAAGGTGGAGGCCATTTGGAAAATGACTACAACAAGCAGTAAATGAGATATACAAGTATCTTTAGTGATGGTTGGATACTATTGCCGCTTCATGCCTAACTTTAGTTGTATTGGAGGTTCGCTGTTTGAGTTAATAAAAAAGGATGCCACGTTTGAATGGATGGAACACTGTCAACGCTCCTTTGATACTCTTCAAACAGCGTTGATCGAGGCGCCAGTGCTACATTACCCAAAATTTAAAAAGGAATTCATCATACAGACGGATGCATCTCTTTCCGCTGTGGGGCAGTCTGTCTCAAAAAGATGATGGAGGGGATGAGCACCCAGTAGTGTATTGCAGTCGAAGTCTGAATAGCCATGAACAAAATTATACTGTGATTGAGTGGGAGTGCTTAGCAGTGATTTATGCTTACAAGCAATTCTGAGTATATTTGCATGGTGTAAAATTTTCAGTTGTAATGGATCAAGCCTCGTTACACTGGCTGCAGAACCTTAAGGAGCCTGAGGGCCGGCTAGCATGATAGGCCCTTAAACTACAGGCTTACAACTTTGAGATCCTTTACTAATCAGGAGCAAAAAACCAAAATGCTGATTTCTTGTTGAGGCTACCAACTATTGCAGTTATGGCAGATCTGAGTGATGTTATGTATGACAAGATGCTCGGCGGGAAGCATAATGATGAGCCGCCCCAAGTCATCAAGGCGTTGAATGGAATGTGAGCCAATACTTTCCAGCGGAATGGTGAGTTGTACAAATGGATTGGTGATTCCATGGTGAACTTTCCGCGAGCCTCAGCGTGGCCTAACATTATCATGAGCACGCATAGGGCAGTTGTTCATGGTGGAGTGCGCAAGACATTGGAATCATTGTGACCTTGGTACTACTGGGAAAGCATGAACTTTGATGTGCTTGATACTATCTCCTCCTGTCACCAGTGCCAAGTGGAAAAGCCGTTTCACCAGAAGACCTCATATCAGTTAATAAAGCCACACTTCGATTGGCATATAGTTTCCTTTGATGTCGTTGGCCCTCTGCCAACGGGAACTAACTGGTCCAAGTATATCCTGATGGCAATTGACCACTTGACCAGGTGGGTTGAGGCATGGGCCATTTGGGATCTGGGCGCAGTTACTGTGGCTAATTTTGTAATGGAATAATCATTCAGCATCACAGCTGCGCGCAGTTTATCCTTACTGACAATGGTACTAATTTTACCTCTCACATACTTCCTAAACTCAATGAAATGATGGCCATCCGTGGGGTTCTAACAACTGCATATCACCCTGAGTCCAATGGAATGGTTGAACGGGTTAATAGGACCCTGGTAAACATTCTCTGGAAGTTGGTTATTGAAAGGCCCTCCAATTGGAGTATCCTCCTTTCTACCGCAGTGTTTGCCTACAACATTAGTTACCATTCTTCCATGAAAAAGCCCATTCTAATTGCATTATGGACGGCACCCCATTCTGCCTGCACTTCTGTATGCCTGTGTAGAGGACACTGGCGGAATGGATCCTCAACGCTATTTGAGTGCCCCAATGAATACACTGATTAAATTACAAAATGAAGTTACTATTTCAGCTTAGCCAAGAAATGAAAAGTCAGGCTGCCAATCAGATATGGCGAAGTGGCCTCACACAGTTCAAAGATGGAGACATGGTCCTATTCTATGATCAACATAGGTTCTAATGGAAACACAAGCTTGCCTGTATCTGGATTGGACCATTAGAAGTTATTGAGAAGACAGGTATATATGCATATACTATCAAGGACCCCACTAGCAGTTAGATCATCAACTGAGTGCATGCGAAGTTTCTCTGGGCGTATAAGCAATAGGAGCCTTATCATTTAGTCAAGGAGGGGTTAATGTCGCAATTCTACTATTACTGTATGATAAGCCCTAAGTTGATATGGTGGAATGGATAGAATCTGCTGAGTTGTTATGAGTATGATTAATTTGAGCGCCTTGAAATGAGGCGATATTGGGTTGTTGGGAAATTGGCTGAATTGGGTGATCATGAATTAACGAATGAATAATTGGTGGAACCAATGAGATATGGTGAAGTGAATTACTAAGCCATGAAAGCAGTACCATCCAAAGTCACTACCATACTAGAGGGATAAGATGATCGAGGAGTTTAGGTTGTAAATAGTTTAGAGCAGGCGAAACAGCAACAATCAGGTGTGTTTTTATAATAAATAAAGAAGTATAGTGGGGGCAAGTGCTCCATATTACTATTAAAGTTTATTTCTTTTGTTTCAAGGGCAACGATCCTCATATCATTAGTTTTATTGCTCAGTGGGTCAAACCCTGCACAATATTAATTACAGCATATCACACCAAAAACGCCAATCCTATAACAACCTCCATAGCGCTATCCCTCTCACCCTCTCATTCAAAAAATCTAGTCTGAAACCTGTCTCCATGTTGCAGCATAAACCCCTACTTTGAAGGCTGAAAATTGAGCTTTGACAATTTCATCGCCTCTCCCAAAAGTTAATAGGTGGAGGAGCAACCCCAGGAACTATCATCCCATAAGGGAAATCCTGAACCTACCCCACCTCCTATGGGCTCCCTAAGCTGCTTTGATAACCCCTCTGACTACGAGTCTGAAGGGGTGATAAAGATGTTGGGCATTATGTTTTAGGAGCCCAGGTGAAGTGGAGGTACCTGATCAATTGAACACGGATAGATTGAATTAGGCTAATATCACTCATCAAACTTATCTTTGGCAAGTGATAAGGGGTCTCGAGATTATTGACACTGCCAGTGATGCTGACTAGCTCATTGCCACATTTCTCAGATCTACCCAGTGAGTTCATACCTTGCAGACTATCCAGGAGAAATACCCTGAAACTGCAAATGGCTTTCCTTAACTTTTCATTTAAAAGAGGTCCTCGCTCTTCCCCCCACCTTGGGCTGTACTTTAACTAAAGTGGAGGTCATCGTTAATAAAGTGCGGATTAAAGCTATCCTTGACACTGGTTCCCCAGTGAACGTTGTGTCAACTGAGCTCATTTAGAGATTAAGCTGACCTTGACTACACTCAAGATTTTGGAACGGCGGGCCCAAACACCACCCACACCATTTGAGCCTTCTCTTCACTGCCCATTCGTTTTGGGAAGCTTCTCTTGTTGGCTCCAACAGTAATTTTGACCAATTATACCTATGATTTACTCATCAGAACCCAAATTATGCTCAAATATAAGGCTTTATTAACCTGAAGCAGGGCTATCACTCCCTGCTTAACTATGAGGTTCCTCTAATTCTGTTTAATGATGAGCTCAATAAAAAGGATTACATTTGCACAGTTGTGTATCCCTCTTATGCATTATCCCTACATTACACCACGGCAGGATGGCATACAAAAATGTTGCCTCAGTCAGTGGACGCCCTCAAGGGTATCTCTTTCTATGCTTCAGAAGAGGTAGTAATTAAAGCAAGTGAACAAAGGGTAGTTGACACTAAGATTGCCCTAAAAATTCCCCACAGCTTTTTATTGCACCTATCTAGCATTGATGGAGTTAGTCCTTTAGTGCCCAGAAAATTTTCCGGGCATACTAGATCCTGCCTATCAATGACCTTTCAAATTTCTGTTAGGAATCTCACCAAGAAGTATATGATTGTTATAATAGCATCAGAAGATAGGAATAGGCATGCTGATCCCTTTTGAGGGAATAAAGCAAGTTCACTGTATTGGGTTTATGGTGGATATGGGCTTACATGACAACCAGTCTTTATATACCTTATATTCCATTTGTTCTAAAATCGGCGGTATCAATAGATATGCCGGCGGATTTTGCACAGGGTTTGACCCACTGAGCAATCAGGACCAACGATATGATGATTGTTGTCCACGAAATAACAGTATAAACCTATAAATAAATATTGAGCACTTGCTCCCACAACCTCTTTTATTAAATTTACTTAAAACCGCGGATTCTTCTCTATTCCGCTTACCCTTAGCTCACTTAACAACAACCTCCTCTTAATCGCCCATCTCGCTTATATTACAGTGGCTTGGATGATACCACTCTCATAGCTTGGACTATTCAGTTCCACCGATTATCCTTGTTTTGGCTGGTTATTCTCCAATTTTCTATCGCCCTAATTGTAGGCAATTTAATTTGTATTCGTTGAATGATGACATCGCTTTATTTAGAGGCGATTCAATAATAAAACTGTTATATCCAATAAAACCCATTAATCTCAATATTACCTCATCTCGAGGCACTCAAATACTCAATCTGATGTCATTTTCAGCGGATTGCGCCCTAGCTGTCCCATGATTATCATCCAGTCATATCATAATTGTGACACCATTCATATCTCCGATGAACTAATCCCAGCTGAGATGGATAAAGTACACACCCTGCTCAAGGCCTACAGCGTCATTTTATTTAAATCTGACAATGGCTATAGGCACATGAAGAGGTAGACTCATATAATTGACTTTTGGGAGTCTTGACACATCTACTCTAAACCTTACTAAAAATCAAAAGCTAAGAAGCAACAGATGTGACCAGAGCTCAAACAGCTGCTGGAGGCTTGGTTTCTTGTGCCTTCCCAAAGCCCTTGGTCATCCTCTCTCCTATTAATAAAAAAAATGCAGGTCATCAGGTAGTGATAGACTATTGCAAACTGAGAAACCTCATCAATAAGGATTGTTACCCTATCCCCCGGATTGATGATGCTCTGGCCCAACTCTCTGGGTATAAATTCTTCTTCGCCATGAATTTGACTAGTGGGTGTTAGCAGATGGACCTTTCTCCACAGGATCAGAAGAATTGCACCCTTATATGCAGCGAGGGTTTGTTCCAACCCCACGCCTACCAAAAAGGTTGTGTAACGCGCCCACCACTTTCCAATGGGTGATGGATCACATTTTTCAGGAATTTAAACTAGTTTTGTTATTGTCTATCTTAATGACATCGCAGTTTTCTCCAAGACTTTCAATGAACACCTCGCACATCTAAAGGGGGTGTTTTAATGATTGCAGACATATAATATCAAACTAAAGCCCTCCAAATGCACATTCTTCCAGAGGAAGCTAGATTTCCTTGGAAAAGCTATCTCACAAGATGGAATATAACTACTACAAGATAAATCTGAAGCAATATTTAAGATCTTTGCACCAAAAACCCTACACAACATCCAGGTATTCTTGGGAATGATGGGGTACTACCATCAATTTATCCCAAAATTCGCCCAGCTCAGCGAGCCCCTTGTCCGTCTCCTGGCTAAAAACACCCCCTTCCATTGGGATGCTGAACAAAAGGCCGCATTTGAGACTCTGAAGGAGCTATTTCAAAAAAAGACAATGCTCCGCCACCCTGACTACAGCAAACCCTTCATATTTTTCAAAGATGCTTCCTACTACGCTGTTGGAGCTATATTGGCTTAATTGGATGAGTAAGGGGTTGATCATACCTTGTCTTATTTTATCAAAATGCTTTTAAAAGATGTGCGTAACTACAGTGTCCTGAAGAAGGAATGCTTGGCTGTCCTGATCACTGTCAAACACTACCACACATTCCAATATGGAACTCCCCTCAAAGTGATCACAGACAACGCCTCTCTAAAGTGGTTGCAGAATATGAAGGACACCACGGGGCGGTTGGATCTCTGGGCTCTGAAGCTCCAGGATTATGATAAGACTGTTGAGCATCAGGCAGGAACGTGTCACATGAATGTTGATGGGTTAACCCTGCTGCCATTTCTTCACTTAAACAATAAAGAAGCTGAGAGGTTACATGTTCTCCTCATGACTCCAGATTCATGGGCTGATGAAGAAGAACCAGTAAAAAAAGCTAGCTTGACACTCCTGCAACACCAATGTGAAAATGGGAAGTTATATAAAAAGTAAGAGTAGTTTAATTGCAATATCTCCATCCATCAGAGCTTATTTCTGTCATCTTGGAGTCTCACACTATCATGGGGCATGGCGGAGTAAAAGCATACTAGTGGGCTAAAGAGCGTTACTACTGGGAGGGCATTTGGAAACCATAACCAAAGTCTTAGATGAATGCCTGACCTGTAAAAAACAATCCCGCTTCAAGGCCCAATAATAGTATTAACCTACGACTCATCAACAACCCTTCCACACCATAAGTTTGGATGTGAAAGGTCCTATCACTCAGACCACAGATGGCAATTGCTATATCTTAGTTGGTATTGATCATTTTACCAAATGGGTTGAAGCTGTTGCTCTCCCCGCTCACACTGCTAAAGCCACAGTTACCTTCTTACATCAGTACATCTTCACCCGGCATGGGTGCCCCAGGTCCTCCTATGTGATAATGGAAAAAAAATTTACCTCCCAAGTGGTAAAGCTCCTTGCCACCTCCATATTAGCACAACAACTCTTCTAGGCCCTTATAACCCATCCACATATGGTGCTTTAGAAAGAGTCAATGGAATCCTGGTCTCAATATGCCGCAAAATGGCCAATTCAGATCCTCTCCACTGGGATCTTTACTTACCCACTGCCCTCATGGCCTACCAAATTAGTTACCATCACATCTTAAAGGTGTCCACTTTCTATGTGTTATATGGCCGAAGACCTGGGGTACCAGCTCTACTAGCATAAGATATTTTCACTGAAAGAACTGAACCACAGAAAGACATGGAAAAGTTGGCCCAACACATCATTCAACTAAAAGCAGAAGAAATGACTAACTTTCCTAAGACAGTCACAAAAGAAGTTGAAGCAGCTAATGAGCTCCTTGTCCCTCAACCCTTCCTTACAAGTAACTGACTTTGTATTGTATTATCACAACCGCATCAATCCTAGAAGTGAGAGTCTTGGTTCTATCTAGTAAGACCAATTTTAGTCACATAGAAGTGAGGGTATGAGTACTCTATCAAATCCCTCGCTTCTGGAGTCACCATCAACTTAATCCATGTGTAATAATTTATTGGTCTGGTCATTATCAGCCAATAACCCCTATAAACTTATTACTTGCTCAGGTTTGGTTCTTGTGCAATTCATCCATGTTGTATTGTTGTTGATATAATCAGTTGGTAATTTTATGACGAAATTATCCGTAGTTAGATGGAATTCTTAGATCTTGGCCCAATGATTGGCCAGTATTCCCGCTCAAAATACTTGAGATGTCTCAAAATAGGGCTTTGTTCCCTTGTACTGTACAAACCAATCTTCTCTGAGATTCCCTTGTGACAGTTTCACCGGTTTGACACACCACGGGCAGAAATCCCCAATTTGTTTCTGCTTCTTCTCTGGATCCCCACTCAGATCCTTTCTCTTTTCCTTAAAAAATCTCCCAATTATTGCACACAGCAATTATATCCTTGAGAAAGAATAGAACAATTGAAAACTGATAAAGTTAAAATTTAAACTATATACCAGATGAAAACTATAGAACTCTATATTATAAAACTATATAGTTGCTTTTTATTATAAATGAATTCTAGGTAATTTATAGTGTGGATTTAGTTGTCTAACCCTCAGTTGACACCTCTTTGATGAAACAGCAGCTATCGCCATTGAATTACCCATCCTCATCTCAGCAGCGATGGTCTTCCCCATCTTGGCTAGGATTTCATCATTATAAATCTTCAAGACTTATAATGGAAAGAGTCAGAAAAATGTGTCCCTAACGAGATTTTTTCGATCCAAGCAAACTAACCATATTTGGCTAGTGATCTACTTAGGTAATGAGACTTGTTACCCATTGAGGCAGGTCAAAGACCAACTGATTAATTCACTAGTTACAGGTGGCATCACTCGCCTCACAACTTACTCCTTACATTCCCAATCAGTTGGTGATGAAACCCGACCAATCCAAATCAGTATACCTGAAAGTTAATCACTATCAGATGACCCTATTTTGTCGGCAACTCTGCCTGATGAGATCTTAAGCATTTGTCAAGATTGATCCCTGATGGATCTGACCAGGTGAATATCCTAAAATCCCCTAAACATAGTTACTCTAAAATCAGGGTCAACAAATTTTCAATTTAACTCAAGTTAGGAAACTATCCCCTAGTAATTCCTGGTAATTTAGCAGGCAGGTAATATGGGCAAAAATCCCAACACATCCCCCTCTTGTTTAGATTTCCAGCGAGAAAAGGATTGTGTCATGAGAAAACTGCTTCGGACACTTGGTCAAATACTTCATTAACTCAAGCGGAGTACAATTGCAAATACTCAACGCTGCTCAGGATGACCTTTGGCATGTGGCTCTCTCCTCTTCCTCACTCGCTACCACCTACTCAGAGCGTGGTCCCCACGATCTACTGTCATGCTGGGTTGATCAATCTACTCATGACAATATTAGTCCCACGATCTGGTTTTCCCCCATCAGGGTATATGAACCAATGCCATATTCAGGATTTTTGGTTTGGCGTCCTCGATTTCCTGATTTTCTCTTCATCCTAGACTGGAGACCAGCTCATATGTCAAATTCTGAGTTGCATACCAACAGCTACTCAACAGTTTGTCTGATCAAGATCTTCAGCTCTTCCAGCAGATGAGTTGGGATGCATGACGGAACCTCTTCTATGGTCCTTCCAGGACTCATATGCCTAGTCTGGCACCAGCGGCTAGTCCTTCCATGGAATTACTGGAAATGGTAACTAAGCCTTTGGAAACCAGGCTAGAGATTGTTTTGAATGACTCGCAGCTGATTCTTCCTCTGTTGTTGATTCTAGAGTTGAATTTCAAAACTCTCCTGGATTTAGCTTCTTTTACAGATGCTTTAAACATCATCATGGATGCTCCTGAAATTATGCCCTTCACTCTTAATCACTCCTTTCTTGGTGGGTCAGACTTGCTTCCTGAGTTCCTTTTCTGACTTGGACAATATTAAAAACCTGCGGTCTTGGCTACTGAGCTCACCATCAGCAACAGTATTCGTTTCAAACTCCTCTACGCATATTTGAGGGCCTAATTTACTAAGGCTTTATCCCTAGTGATGAATCCCTCCAATCTTGAGAATATACTTGATCGGGATATTGCCACTAATGCTCTTTGCTTGCTGGCCAAGTTTTTCAAATTTGGGCCATGAAGCTTCCATCCTCTCCCAGGTTCCATCACTCCTTCTGCTTCAGCTTCTGAATAGCTTGTAATCATCGCTTACAGAATGCCATTCACTCCTTGCATGACTATCTTGTTTCTGGCGCTTCCCATCAGTATCTTACACTGATGGCTTTAACAGGGGCATTATTCGGCAGCCCCCATCCAGTATCCCTTGTTTGCTGCCAGCCCATATGTCCAGTGTTCTTGATGAAGCCCGTTGGTAGGCGCTCAAGACTAATCTTCCAGCTCTGGTACTATATTGGAATTAATCAGGGCTATTAACAGACTGTCTTTCAATACTGTTGCTTCCCTCCCCCTATGGGGTTTCACAATTGGCTTTTTCTGACATCTCAATTTCCCTTCCCCTAGTCGCTTTCTCACAGGGATCTGCGTCCACTTAAAGGACTTGGTTTTGTGTAGCTCTAGCCCTCAATAGCGTCCAATCTCACATAGATTGTGATGGGTTATTCATTCCTACTGCGATCCATACTCTCTCCACCAGGAGGCGACATAGGTGGAATCATCCCCATATTCAGGATAATCTTTAAAAAATAAAAATTTATAAAAATATATCAGTTTTTCACTGTACAGTCTATAATCTTTTTTCAAATATCTTTTATCAATCTCTTATTTTCTTTTTCTTTTTTTCATGGGACTAGACCTTGTTTTGGTTCAGCGGTCCATTTTTTTTCCCAAACTGGATTCTAGGTATTTTTAAACACACCAGTTTTCTATGGTTCAGAGGTCCTTTTTTCGGACTTAAGCATCTAGATTGGTTCAGAGGTTCTTTTTTGGACTTGACCTAATCATCAGGACACGACCAGCTTATGGTTCATCAGTCCTTTGGGAACTCTTTTATTTCTTTCATCAATTCATCGCTTCAAATACTTAGCATGGACTCAATCTACAACTCTTCCATCCAAGAGATTCTTGATGGAGTAGGCATCTATTTCAATCTTGCCAATAATCTCAAATGGGCCTGACCACAATGCATCAAGCTTTTTCTTCTCCTGAAACCATGCATATCGCAATAGGCAGCTCTTTTGCCTATTTGATATTCTGCTTATGCTGGTCTGTTCTTATTGTCCATCAATTTTCTTGTATCCTTTTCTACAATGTAGTATCAAATGCTCACAATTGCATTTTGATCAGAATATTCATCAGTCAGTTAAAGTACTGTTCAGCACTCATCCCCTATGTTGGTTCCACCACCAAATATAAAATTGGTGGCAACGCGGCCTTCCTCACATATAGCAACTCAAACGACATTTTTCCCAATGCCATATGATGACTGATATTGTAGGCGAATATCAACAAACTCAGGTAAATTCCCCACGCAGTAGTTCTTCCTGCGACCAGCTTCCTCAGCATCATGGCCAGCATTCCATTCACTCGGTCTACCAGTCCGTTTATCTCTGGATGGTAGGGTACAGACACAACTCCTCTGATCCCTATTTTCTCATTCAGTCACGGGATCAATGAGATGTGAAGCCTGTCCCATTTATTGCTAATAAGGACCTGCGGGCATCCATGTCAGTATACTACTTGATCTAGGATGAACTCTGATGTGCTGATAGCATCTACTTTTGCCAAGCCTTCATCTCAACCCATATCATCAGATGGTCAATAGTAACTATTATATACTTGACTCCCCCTGTGCTCATCATCAGCGGTCCCATCACATCGATGGACACCGTGTGCCAGGCAAATCCAGGGTGGACCAGTCAGTATCCAGTTATATTATTATGTGGCTTGTGCAGCTGGCACTCCACAACAAGCTAGATAGTCGGTGAAATTGTAGTTGATTGACTCCCATTAGTAGTACTGGCGTGAATGATTGGTTGTTTTTCTCAGGCCTTCATGCCTGACAACCTTATGAGCAGCTTGAACGATAGCTGCTCTTTCAGACGGCTTCAGGAATAGTAAAAGCTTCCCATCAATCTTCATAAACACTTGTCCATCCATAGTCTCAATGTTTTCTATTGCTTTTCAAAGTGCACCTTGGATTCCTTGAGGCTCATTCTCAATTTCTCCATCGACCATTCTCTGGAATAACTCATCTGCCTTCTGGTATACCATCTGGACCATTGGTAACCATTATAAGCCATCCAAATTCTAGTGAGAAGCACCCACTTGATTGACAATCTTGTAATTGTAAGCCTGTAGCTTAAGTACCCATTGGGCCAGCCATCCTTCTGGTTCTCTCAAATTGTGGAGCCAATGCAACGAGGAGTGATCCATCACCACTTTGAAGTGAGTTCCATGGATGTACACCTGAAACTGCTTACAGTCATAAATGACTGCAAGGCATTCTGCTCGGTTATGGTGTAGTTCATCTCAGCAGCTGAGAGTTTCCAGATCACATACACTACCGGATATTTGTCCCTAAGTTAATCACTTGGCTTAATATGGTGCCAATTGCCATCAATGAAGCATCAGTTTGTATAATAAGCTCTTGAAAAAATTCAAATTTTCAAAATCAGAGAATCTATTAGGTACCAGCATAACTCATCTAAGGATTCCTGCACTTCTTCCTTCCATATAAATTCTTACTTCAGATCCTTTAACAAATGGGATAAGGACTCGGCGACTCAGGCAAAGTCCCAAATAAATCTTCAGTAGTATCTGACCATTTTATGGAACACTTGGAGGTCTTGAACACTCATTGGCACAGCCATCCGTTCTGTGGCTTTAATCTTCTGGGATTGCAGCTACAATCCACTAGAGTTGATCACAAATCCCAGATATCCCTTCTATTTCTTAAAGAAGTGACACTTCCTCAACTTAATCTTCAGGTTGGCCGTGGACAGTCTCTTATACACCTCCTCCAAGTGGAGTAAATAGTCAGTAAACGTCCTACTGAACACATTGATATTGTCCAGGTACACCAGGATGCACGACAACTTCAAGTTGCTCAGTATAGCATCCATGGCCCTCTGGAACGTTGCAAGCGCATTGCATAGACCCTGGGGCATCCTCGTCAGTTGGTATAGCCCCTGTATGGTAATAATCACATATTTTTCTTGGCCTTCTTTTGGCAAATCAATTTTCCAAAATCCTGAGATTAGGTCCATCATGGAGAAATACTTTGCTTCTCCCAATCAATATAACGCATCATTGGTTCATGGTAGGGTATACAGTCCTTCTTAGTAATCTTATTCAGCTTTTGGTATTTGATACCACCCAATTAGAGCCATCCTTTGTCTTCATGATTAGAATCAGACTCACCCAGGGACTTGACAACGGAACAAGAAGCCCATGCTTCACTAGTTTGCTGATTTCATCTTCCATTACCGCTTCAGCTTCCTTCACCATCAATTTAGTCTAATCCTTATTGGCAAATTATCCCTGGTATCAACCTTGTGGATCACATCTCTCACACATCCCAAATCGTGGTCATCCTGGGCAAGTACTTCCCAATATTTTTAGACAATCTGAGCACCTTCTCTTGCTGGCCTTCCATCAGATCAGTGAGTTCCTCTCGATCAACAGTTAGGTTGATACTCTTGGTTACCCCAGCTGGTAATCCCGTCTCATCAAGAGTCCCAAAATCGTGGAATCTCATCAATTCGGCCATCAGGATTAGATGAACAAATGTGACAATCTGGTTTTTCTCTTCTTCATCAGTTTTTCACTTAAATTCGCCAGGAGAACTCTTATTTCCCCATGGCCCAGCATTATTATTCCAGGAGCCACCCAAGGCTCTACTCTGGACTTCTTCCAGGGGCTTCTGACCTCCCCATACAGCAGCTCAGGTATCTCTAATGTCAACCGCATGTCAACTATCATCTGTGATCCTGACGATATAGTTTTCTCATTCTTAATCCTTAGTGGAAGTCCCCAATTTTCTATTATTTCTGTCAGCATTTCTCATTGCTTCCAAACAACTAATTGGCATCAAATCAGGACAATGCCATCATTGTATATCAAGTTGATAATGTTGTTTCTCCTATTCAGCGGAGCTTCTCCATCCTTCTGATAGACCAATGGTAACGCCTGCTCCAATATGGTCTACATATTATCCTAAAAGTTACATTTAACTCCATACTTGCATATAAATTCCATCCCAATCAGAATGTCATAGTTTTGGTTGGCCAAAACTATTACTGGCACAGATACCACCAAGGATCCAAATTTCAGCCTAAAGCGCTATACGCTCCACAGGAGATGGTGGTATTCAGCCCAGCTGTCCCGTACTCCTTCTTGTGTTCCAAGTCAAGCGAGATCTTCATTCTCTACTAACTTGGTCGAGACAATGTTGATGGGCACTCCACTGTTGACAATCGCTCTCACCCATACTTGATTCACTTGTATATCTATATATGTACACTTGGAGTGTTGTAAGATAGTTTTTTTGAGTGTATAGCGGTGTTATTAGCTGAATTGAGGGTGTTAATGATTTGCACCAATAAATCAGGAAATGATTCCTTTATCACGCTGAGGGGGATCAACAAGTTTGCCTCATCTAATCGGACTTTGGACAATTCATCAGGATTATCAGTAGCTCAAATCTTGTCCGCCAGTTGTCAGGCGTATGGCCAGACAACTTATTTGATTATCTCAGGGTCAATTTCCTTTGCCTCAGATCTTGTCATGCGTTTAAATCTAAATTGACCACTTGATGCTTTTGATTTTGTACAACTTCGTCCACAAACAGATCACTGATGTCAATTTCCTTGTTCATGTTTTGGGAGGAACAGGCTTCTCCGCATCTCCAAACTGTTCCCCATCTAGGCCACGGGCCCTTTTCCCAATTCCTTGGAGGCAGCAGACTCTCTCACTTGGACCACGTTAGTTTGATCCTTCAGCTTCTTGCAGTGCACAGAAAAATGTCCCTTCCCTCCACATTGGTAGAAAACCTTTACTTTCTTATTCATCCATCTGATTCTTTGGGCTTATTCCATGGCACATTTTGTTGTTTGTCTCCTTAGCACCCTCATTCCCCTTCATGGGATTTGGATTTCATACTGGGTTTGATTTGAAACTTCTGTTTGGGCATCAAAGGTTGCTACCAAAATTTTCAAATTAAACACCATTTAAGGGGTAGTAATTTCTGCCACAAACATGGAAGATATCATTTGGTGCAAATTGCGATAGGGAAAAGGGTCACTTATAATGTGATTCTGGCATCAAAGTTGCTCAGTACCTTTGCTCCGATCAGGATTTGAGACTCCTGGAAAAAATTAATCCACAAAGCTTGCTAAAGATTCATCTTTATGGAACTGGATACTCATAAACTCCTGTTTGAGCTTCGACATGCATGTCAGACTTCCAAATTCCTTCATTATGGCCACTTTGGCCTCCACGTACAACCAGATTTCCCCCTTCAGGTGGGACAACACTAAGTTCTGACAGTCAGTGTTTAGGTAATTCATGACCGTCAACGCCTTTTGACGATCACCATAGCTGTACATAGTCATATCAAACAGTTGGAAAAATGCTGGGGCTTTATCCTGATGGAACATTGCAATTTTGGTGTTGCTTTAAATTCCTCCGAGGTATCTCTAGCCAATTCTATGGGTTCATCCACCCATATCACTTGGGGAGTGACTTTAAGCGTCATCTCCAAAATGGCAGCAAAAGTGGGTGGCATGTTTATTGGTGTATTCAACTTCCCAATTATTTTATGAGGACTTCTTTCTTCAGAATCACTTTCTGCAATTGGCTCACAATCGCAATTGTGAGCATTTCAACTCCATGACCTGCTTGATCAGTTGCTCAATATCAGTGCTGAACTTTTTAAAATGAACGCGGTCTGCTCCCTCTCCATTTTCAGATATAAGACCTAACAAATTAAGTCCCCTTCTTTCTTCTTTAATGAAGTTACTTTTCCAAGTAACTCATTCCTGAGACTATGACATTATTGATCCCTTCCTCCATCTTGGCAACTCTTTCTTCCAAGGTTGCGAATTCTCAAATGTCCGCTGAGTTCAGGGCATTCTGATTAATGGTGGCTATTCTGTCCATATTTTTCTTAACTCATCTTTATACGATATCCTTCTAAGTTCTTCTAATCAACTACACCCCTGTAGTGAGAACCACTTTGTAAAAATTTATTGGCCTGGTTATTATCAGCCAATAGCCCCTATAAACGTATTACTTGCACAGGTTCCGTTCTTGTGCAATTTGTCTACATTGTATTGTTGTTGATATAATCAATTTGATAATAGTATGACAACTTTTATCCATAGTCGAATGGAATTCTTAGATCTTGGCCCAACGCTCAGCCAGTATTCGGGCTTAAAATACTTGAGGTGTCTCAAAAAATAGGGGATTCGTTCCCTTGTACTGTACAACCCAATATTCTCTGAGATTCCCTGGTGACAGTTTCTCCAGTTTGACACACAGTTGGCAGCAATCCCCAATTTGTTTCTACTTCTTCTATGGATCCCCACTCAGATCCTTACTCTTTTCCTTAAAGAGTCTCTCAATTATCACGCACAGTAATAATATCCTTGAGAAAGAATAGAACGTTTGAGAGTTGATGAAGTTTACTAATTAAACTATATACCTGATGAAACTATAGAACTCTATATTATAGAACTATAGAACTATTTTCATTATAGGAGAAAACTAAGGAATTTATAGTGGGGATTTGGTTAACCCTCAGTTGACACCTCTTCAATGAAATGGCAGCTGTTTCCAGTGAATCACCCATTCTCATCTTGGCAGTGATGGTCTTCCCCATCCTGTCTAGGATTCTGTCGTTGGACATTCTTGAGACCTAAATGGAAAGTTTCAGAAAACGTGTCCCTAACGTTTTACACCTTGATCCAAGCAAACCAACCATATTTGGCTAGTGACCTACTTAGGTAATGAGACTTGTTACCCATTGAGCCAGGTCGCAAACCAACTGATCAATTTTCTGGTTGCAAGCTGCATCACTCGCCTTGCAACTTAATACTTACATTACCAATCAGTCAGTGATGAAACCCAAACAATCCCAATCAATACACCTGATAGTTAATCACTATCAGATGCCCCTATTTCGTCAGCAACTCTGCCCGGCGAGATCTTAAGCATTTTTCCAGATTGATCCCTGATGGATCTGACCAGTTGAATATCCTAAAATCCCCTTGTCATGATTCCAATATGTCTGGACGGTAATTGTGGAGCATCTAGGGTGGAATCTGCTGAAAGTGATATCAGTTACAATTGTTCAAGTGCCTCAAGACGAGGCAATATTGGGACATAACGGGTCTTTATTGGATAAAAAGGGGTTTTATTGGATTGCCTCTATATAAGGTTATAAGGCAATAAGGTGATGTCGACATTTGATGAATACAAAGTAAATCTCCTACAATTAGAACGACAGAGGATTATAGAATAACGAGCTGAATTTAAAGAGAATTGGCGGAATAGAATAGCCCAAGCCATGAGAGCAGTATCACCTGAATCCGCTATATATAAGCAAGATGGGTGATTGAGAGAAGTAGGCTGTTTATAGCATAGAAGAAATGGGACAGCAAAAATAGCTGTATTTATAAAAAAACAAAATAAAGAATCGATTGGGGCAATTGCTCTTATTTTTAAGTATATTTTTAAGTGTGCCCAAAGTACCAACAATCCCCACATTGTCTGTCTGTTGCTCAGTGGGTTTGACCTGTATGAACAACACGAAGGACCTTAACAATACCATCTGAATTTATAACAGTGGTGCTCACTACAGAGGGCCCATTGATCAACCACCTAACACTCCAGAACTCCAGTCGCCAGTCATGCCTTACACAAGCTGTGTTGTTGGGGAATCTTCATGGAACACCGCACCAGCTGGATATGAGGAACTTAATCTTACCTTAGACATGGTGCTCAAAAACCAAGATGAACTTCTTCAAGAACGAGATGCTGTCATGAATCAACCTGATAGTACGTTTAGCCAAATGCAAATCTTGGGATAACAAAACAAAGAACTTGCTGAACGATTGAATGATACCACTGAAAAGCTGCAGTGTGCAGAACAAAGATTGACCATTACCTCTCAGTCTTCTTGCTGGGACAAGGATGACCATCAAGAAAGGGCATCATATGAGGAAAAATATGACGCTGGTCAGAGACACTATACCCAGGATGGTAGTACCAGATACAATTATGAGTCATAACAGCACTTCCCTCGAGTAATGGTGGTACCGCCCATGGCAGAAGGTCATGCTACCCCCTGAAGCAGCGGATATCCCAACTTCTGTTAATCCAGATCCTCATTGATAAGCTGCTTTTGGATCTTGACCCATTCCTCAGTATAGCCCAAAACCCCATGAACGGGATGATGAGGTTAATATTGAAAAATTACTTCCATTTGACCGCAACAGGAACATTCATGGGTTCTTCAAATGGTTTGAGTTTTCAGCGAAAGGTGCCTCTGCTTAATGGAAGGCTAAGC
This sequence comes from Massospora cicadina, assembly GCA_022478985.1. Lineage (NCBI taxonomy): Eukaryota > Fungi > Entomophthoromycota > Entomophthoromycetes > Entomophthorales > Entomophthoraceae > Massospora > Massospora cicadina. Next base: position 108,526 of record JAKSZP010008037.1, read on the forward strand.
TGTTAATATCTGCCTTAATGTCGGAATCATTGATCAGGTCACCTGTTACTTACCAAATAGCTCTGTCACCTATAAGGACGTAAAGGATACTATACTCCGCCTGTTTGGGGGTACTTCAAAGATGTCGCAGCAAAAAGCAGAATTTTTAATGATTGGATTTCGTCAAAACAAGACTCTCCTAGAGTTCGCTGATTGATTCACAACAGAAGCCCATGTGCTGATTGGAGCTGGGTACTTAGTGGAAGCTGACGTGTGCATTTCCATGACATCCGTAGTGAATCCATATTACAAACTTCATAATGTTATTTCGCCACTTCTGGATAATGACGTACATCTGCTCAAGATTGTACAGTTTTTGCATCATGTATACCCTAACTTTCTGCCACCAAATGTAGAATGGAAGACCATTGATGCTACTGCACCCTCTTATTCAGGAGAATACTCTTGCCCAAATCCAACTCCAGTTAGCAATCCTCAGCCTTTCTATAACTCTACGCCTCATCCTCAGCCAAATTATACTCAACAGTTCAATCAGCAACAATGGGATGGCCGTGAAAACTGTCAGAAACCCAGTTATCGACCAGGACCTAGCTATGTCAACTGTCAACAATCAGCTTACCAACCTGGGGCTGGTTACACTGAATGACCCTAAAATTTATGTTCTGGACCCTCTTATGGTAATCAAGGACGTGGCTCTTATGGGGTTAACTGCTATGAATGTGGTCTCCCTGGTCATTTGGCAAAATTCTGCCATAACCGCTTTGTGAGCTACTTAACCAAGATCAATACTATCAAGGAAAAGATGGAGCGGTTTAGAGATGGGACTCTCTACCTTTGCAATACCCACTCAAAACGTCCCCAAATCTATAGTATTATAACCTGCAGAAGTCCCTCAGTATGATAACGGACTTTTATATCAGCAGACAATTGGAGGAGTAACCATAGTAAACCAAGCTCAAGCCAAGACAGCGGCAGAAGAAGAGTCCCCCAAATAACAGAAGCTATATGCCTGTCAAATGCGAGATCAAACTTCCTCAGAAAAACTTGATTCTTCCGCGGATGCGCCAACTCTGAAATTAGTAAACGTCGCCCTTCTGGTAGACGTCATTGTCAAATAATACCCCCAAGTCATTGAGGGGATTATGAGTTTTCTTGAAAAAAGAGAGCCCATAAATGTTCACGTATTAAACAGTCAATATTCTCCTATTCTGAGTGTACATACTATGATATTTTTGTAGCGAAAAATAGAGTTTGCGCATAATAGATACTGGTGCTCCAGTCAACATATTTTCCACCAAATTGATGGATTAGCTTCTGTTGAAACCAGATGTGGACCATCAAATGATGGATGGAACTTCTGGAGCAGTAAGCACAGTCTCTGAGGGGGCTTACAGTGCGCTACCTCTGTACTTTGGGTTCATTGTTGTTGTAGCCCCAGAAATTGTGCTGCTGAATGAAAACTATGACCTTTTAATTGGGACCGCTTTCCTGCGCCATTTTGGGGCTGTTGTTGATATGAAGGAGGAGACCCTCATCATTCTGGGTCAGCGGATCCCAAACTACTTTACCACTAGTGGAGTACCAAAGGATCCGGTGCATATGATCTATATCAACCTTGCCTATAGTGACGGGGTGATGGTAGTTCACTATCACTGACTAAAGCGCAAGATTTGGGCCCTTCCCCAGAAGATATATGAATATCAAGGGATACCTCTTCGAGCGGCAGGGCCCATATCTATCCCTTCTGGCCATCAAGTCTTAGTGAACAATGAGCTAGAAGTGGAAGTGCCGAGTGGGTTATATGGGGAAGTCATTAGGCTCTATCATCAAACATGGTTTGAGCCACATGTGGCTCCAGGGATTATACTTCTGGGAAATGGGGAGATTAAGGTTCTGTTAGCAAACTTCCAGAGCGAACCAATGCAAATTTGCTGACACCAAATTTTAGCATATTTACATCTGATTCCAATAGATGAGGTTCATCAGGTTCATGATTTCGGGTCATTGGATGAATTTGGTCTACCAGCTGAGACACCTGCCAATGTACTAATGGTGGTACCGTGGAGTAATTTAACTGGACTAGCAGAAGAGCAATAAGACCAAGCAATAGCTTTTTTCAGAAGTATAAGGGGATTTTCGCTGTTGATCATGATTTAGGGTGTGCTCAGGGGGTGATCCATCGAGTAGACACAGGAGATCATCCTCCTATAAGGTCTCAGCTGATCCACCAATCGTGGGCAGCAAGATGTGTTACTGATGAAATTAACAAGTTGCTAGAGCAAGGGATTCTCGAACCATCTAAAAGCCTTTAAGCTTCACCTGTTCTAATTGTAAAAAAGAAGGATGGCACCAACCGCGTAGTAATAGACTACTGGAAGCACAACAGTATTACAAAAAGGATTTGTACCCCTTGCCAAGAAGCAATGATGCTTTGGACTGATTAGGGGTAGCCCATTATTTTTCTGTGATGGACTTGATATTAGGTTACTGGCAAATCAAGTTACCCCCGCGGAACAGGAAAAGAGTTTTAATCACCTCTAAAGGCCTTTTTCAACCAGAGCGGATGCCTCAAGGGTTGTGCAACGCCTCAGCTACGTTTCAGAGAGCCATGGACACCATTCTTGGTGACCTGAAACTGTCATGCATCCTTGTATACCTTGATTTAATTTCTTACGGGAAGGCTGACCATGGGATGGACACTTCTGAATATGACTCAGAAAGAAAAAACTTAGTACCAGGGAAGGCACCCCAGAGAAGCGATGCTGTCTCTTTTTGCCAGCGGGAACGCCACTTATGGGGAGGGGGAGGGAATGTGTGGAGGGGCCGTAGCCACAACTGAACATGTGTGGAGAAAGGGGTCTGATTTGATGAACCAGACTGGGAACCAAGAGGAGACCAGCTGTCAGTGACGCGGTGGGAGGTATCCAAACATCCACACTTGAAAGTGGTCCACCAAATGAGACCGGAATCTGTGGACAGCTTCTGGGAGGGTGGGGGTGGAGCCTGCGATGGCATTTAAGACAATAGTGTGGATGGTCCACATGGCGATTGCAACCACCAAAGTACGGAGGGAGGGTGGAAGAGAGGAGGCCATTGATAGAGCAAACATATCTCTTGACAGACTGAAGGAATGCGTTTGATCCTGGCCCAGCAGACGTTGAACCTCACGCCATATTACTTTAGAGGTAGGGCATTTCTCCAGGCGGTGGAACAGCGTTCCATACTGGCCGCACACGACACAGGATGAGTGTAAAGCGTTAGAGCGCTCAGCTGTACGATACACCAGCCTCAGGCAGCGCCACACATGGGAGCGGACTTGAGGCTGCAACAGAGGATGGTGTACATATTTCCAGATAGTTTTTTTGGGTTTCAATGGAGTAAGGGATGTCCATCATGTCCAGGTAGTCCACCCTGGATAGGACATGGGGCCGAATGGGGATCACGCCATCATGGATGGGTATCCCCTGTACATCTTGTGTGAACTGAGGAGAGGGTCGGCCTCTTTGGGTTGTATGTCTACTAATACAATTCTCCACTCAGCGCTCCGCATGGAGATTAGGACTCGTTTGTAGTGGGTTTTAGTCCCGTGAGGACCTGTAGCCGATGTGTGTGATGCAAGGTATCCATCAGGGAGTGGGGGTTCGATGGATTGTTGAGGCCCAAGGCGCGAGAGAAGTTTGAACGGGCTGCGCGGGACCAGTGTTGGGAGGGGTGTGTGGGGGCGGTGATGGCCGCAATCCAGGTGCCCAGGATCTTGGCAGCATGGGCTTTGAAATCAAGCAGGCCCATGCCACCATGATGATGAGGGCCAAACAAGACCTCTAGCCGTACTGGTGGAGGGCGGCCTGACCAAAGCCATCCTTGCAGCAAGGCATACAAGGATTTGAAGAAGCTTGGGGAGAAGGAGATGGCGTGGGCTCTGAACCAGATTTTGGAGAGGAGCATAGAGTTGGCTAAAACAAATTTGCCAGTAAGGGAAGTAGGGTGGGCTCTGAGAGAGGCAATTCGCTTTGTCACGTTGTCCAAAATATGGCACTCCATTACTGCTGACGCGTATCCGCCTGCCTCCATCCACACGCCCAGATGGCGCACCGGTCCAATGGTAGGACGTGGCACAAAGGGGAGCATCAGTGGGGTGGTGTGTGTTGAGTTAGTAAGGCGTGGGCGTGGGCGAGCAGATGGGCCGGGTTGGGAACTAATTGCTGGGTCCCAGCAGTTCTGAAACCGACCAAAGAGGATGATTTCGGTTTTGGAGGCGTTCAATGTCGCGTTGCTTACCCGGGAATATTCCTGGATGAGGGCTTCAAGCGCGCGTGCATCTTTGTTATTAGACACCCCCACCACGCAATCATCTGCAAATGCCATCATCTTGACTGGGGTTTGGCTGGCACATGGACCCCAGTGAGTTGGGCATTCACATTTCGCAGTAGTGGGTCAAGGCTGAAGTTGTATAAGAGTGGGCTGAGGGGGTCCCCTTGTCGCAAGCCCCTTTGAGGGTGGACTACTTCCGTTAGGAAGCCTGGGCCACGCAATGCCATTGTTGCAGATTTCGTGAGCAGCATCACCCAGTTGATGAAGTGGGGGGGAAGGCGGAATTGATGGAGGCAGGCCCTGAGGTATTCCCAGTTTACTCTATCATAGGCCTTCTGTTGGTCCAAGAATACAAGTGCCCCAGAGGCTGTGGATTGACACACATTAGCCACAGAGTGCACGTTATCCCAAATCGACCTTCTGGGTATGAATTGAATTGTTCTGGGTAGATGGTGGCAGATGCTACAGTCCATAAATGGTTAGCCATGATTTTTGTTAAAATTTTAGTGTCTGTGTTTGTTAGAGAAATGGGGCGCCAATTGGCTAAGTCTAGCTTATCCCCTTTCTTGAAGAGTGTGACGGTAAAGGCCTCATGTCCTCCTGGTAGGAGACGCGAAACCAACAGGCTTTTGTTAAGTGAGGCGAGCAGCAATGAGGATGTATATTTGAAATACTTTTTGTAGAAAAAATATGGAATGCCATCTGGGCCTGGGCATTTTTGGTTTGGCGCACCGCGAATGGCTGTCCATAATTTGGTCAGAGTAATCAAATTCATTTATTTCCGGGTATCAGAAAATGGTGCAGATGTGGGCTCAGTCAAGAAATTCCGCCACTTTGGCCAGCTGAATTGGATCGGATTGGTACAACTCATAGTAATACTTTTGTGTTTCAATTGCTACTTCAGCTGGCGTATCCGCAATGGAATCATCCAATCTTCACACATGTGTGCAGGCCACGCTCTGGCGTGGTGCAAAATTTTTTTTAATGAAATGTGCGGTGCACTTGTCACCTTTTGTGATGTGTGTGGCCCTGTACTGAACACAAACCCAATGTTTGTGTTGCCTTTCGAGTGCGTTGAGGTGGGCGGCTGCCTCTGCCCACTTCCAGCCCCATGCAGAGCAGTATCCTGTAGCTGAGATGTTGGACTCCAGGTGTGCCAACTCTGCCAGAGCGCGCAAAATGACCGCCGATGTGGCTCATGAGCATCTGGAGGAAAGATGGCGAGAGTGGCGGATGGTGTTATCTTTGAAAGTTGCCCATGTGGAAATGAGGTACGCACAAAATGGTGCAACAAACTTTTTTGTCAAAGTTGCTGCTTCCACCCACGTGGAAAATCCTGGTGACGCGAGCTCAGAGGGGCGGATTTTGCACCAATGTGGGGCCTTAGCAGCTGTGACAGGTAGGTGGTAGGTTAGTGAGATTAGTCAATGGTCAGAGAATTCCATTTTTGTTGTTTTGAAGTGGGAGATGTGGGGTTGGAATTTCGCCGGCATTAGGATAAGGTTGATGCGGGTCATGGACCTTAACTGGCCGTTGTAGATGTGGGGACACGTCTTGTTTTTGAGCAGCGGGGCATGTCACAGCAGCGCATCCATTAACCCAAGGGTGGCCTTTAGAACGCGTAGTTCTACATGACCCTGGGGGGCGTGGGGTGAGGAAGGCCACTGGTCCATTGGTGTGTTTAGCCAACAGCTCATGTCGCTGACTAGGAAAGAGTCTGGGGGTAGCAGGAGGGATTTGACTAATGAGAAAAATTCCTGACGCTCGTGTGCACCATTTGGGGCATAGATATTGCTGATTGCATGCGCTACGTCAGCCCACAAGAAATTGACAAAAAGCACTCAGCCATTTAGGAATGTTTCTGAGGATAAAAATTTGAAAAAATTATTTTTCCAAATTAGCACCCCACAGTGCTTCAACCAAAAGGATAGGGATGGGAGGAGCATTGTTTTCCATGCTTCCTCGAAACCTCGTGGACAGTGGGACTCCTGGATGGCCAGGATATCCACGGGTAAATTGTGTTGTAAAAAACTCAGTTTCCTAGCCCGGGATGGGGAGGCCTTGAGTCCGGCAATATTCAACGTCCCTAAAGTGAAGGTTTCCCCCATCGCACCTTAGGTGCGAGGGGTGGGCACCCAGGCTCACCAGCCTCTCTAAATCCCCATGGACCTTCACAGCAGCATGGGTGTTAGCAGCAACGCTATTGGGGTTTTTGTTAATTTTTGTGGAAAGAGTTGCATTGGCTTTAGCCTTCACTTTTGTTTTCCCAACGTTGGACAAATTTTTTGTGGTGCAGATGAGTTTGGTGCACCGTTGAGCAGGTCAAAAAAAAATTTTCAGTTGGGATGGGTTTCAAGTTGGTTTTGACCGGAGCTTGGGTGCAACAATTGGGTGAGATCAAATCCCCCATCGGATCCTCAGATTGAGTGGCCCACTTGGCATGGGCTTCCCAATCTGATTAGTTGATGGATTCCTGAGTTGCTTCCGCTGCGAAGGTTTCCATGTCCTCCTGGCGTTGTGAGTATGGGATGGTGGTGGCTTTGGCCGCTTCCTTGGCCACGGCCCTGCGGGCCTACTTGGCCTTCTTCCGCTCTTGCGGGGAGATAGGCTTTACCAGTAGGTAGCAGCCTTGTGCTTCCCACGGGAAAGCCTCATTGGTGCTTGCGGTTGGTTCATAGTGCACCTCTCCGCTGGCCATGGCTGCCAAGGGGTGCTCTTGGAATGTGACGCCCTCCTTGGTAGGGCATGCATGCGCCTTATGGCCAAACACATCACAGTGGGTGCAAATGGGGGGCGCGCTGTCCATGGTCACCCAGAATGGGTGGGTGGTATGCCCTGCGATATCAATAAAAGTGGAGTGAGGGATCTGGGTTAGGTCCTTCACGATCTCCTTGGTTGGGGTCAGGACTGCGATGGCTTTGCCAGTGCACAGGTGTGGCATCAGCGTGAAGCGTTGCATTTTGAAAGATTGTATTTCACCATATATGGTGAGACCATCTTTCAGGTGTTGTTCTAAAATGTCACGTTTTACCGTAGTAGGCAAAAAGTCAAATGTGAGGAAAATTTGGTTTGATTTTGTCCATCTGGTGCATTTGGTTTTGACGACACGTTGCCCTTTGGGGAGGTCAATCACTACGCACACTGGAGCAGCTTCATCTGCTGCCTCCTTGTTTTTGAAACTGAGGTCCAGCCAATCACGTGACATGGAGTGAGGTGCGACGTACACCACAGTCAGGAAAATTGTGTGCACATCTTCACAATATTTTTCTCATAAGGCCATTTGTTGGATGTCCAGAAACACGCGGACTCCAGATTCCACCGGCAAAAGTGGCTGGGAGTGTGGCGTGTTGATGTACTGGTTGCATTGTGCTTGCCATTTTAGTATCTCTGGGGAAATAGTGACTGCCAGTTTTTTAAAAAAAATTCTATTCTGCCAGTTTCTCCGGGGCGTTTTTGAACGTTGGAGGCCGCGGGCCTTCCACCTGCTCCTCTTACCTTAATTGCCAACTGCTCCCTGACATGGGCGCAGAATAATCTCCTCTGTGAGATTATCAAACTAGATTCAGTCTTGAATTGAATAGGTTGCAAAAGTGACTGCAACGAGAAAGAAAAGTTTTTTTCCTAGTATACCTTGATGATATTAATGTTTACTCTCAAACCTTTTTGGAGCATCCCTACCACCTTGAAGCAGATTTCTGCTGGCTGGCTGAGGTGAACATTAAAATTAAACCTCAAAAATATAAATTCTTCAAAGATCAGTTACAATACCTGGGGTTTGTGGTAGACTCTAAAGGGCTGAAACCACATTCAGCTAAGGTGGAGGCCACAAGCAAAATGACTACTCACAATAGTAAGTGCAACATACAGGTATTTTTGGGAATGGTCAGTTACTACTGGTGCTTTATCCCCTAATTTTAGCTGTATTGGGGGGCCGCTATTTAAGTTGTTAAAAAAGGATGCTGTGTTTAAATGGATGGAACGTCATCAATCCGCTTTCAATACACTCCATATGGCGTTGATCAGTGCACCGGTGTTACAATATCCAAACTTTGATCAGGAGTTTATCATTCAGATGGATGCATCCCTCTCTGCTGTTGGGTCTGTACTTTCTCAGAAAGATGATGAGAGAGAGGAACATCCTGTATCATACTGTAGTCAAAGTCTGAACTGTCATGAGCGTAATTATACTGTGACTGAGCGGGAGTGCTTAGCAGTGATCTATTCATATAAGCAATTTAGAGTCTATCTGCATGAGGTAAAGTTTAAAGTCATAACAGATCATGCATCATTACGCTAGTTGCAGAACCTCAAAGAATTTGAAGGCCGTTTGGCTCTATGAGCTCTTAAGTTGCAGGCTTATAATTTCGAAATTTTTCATCAGCTGGGAGCTAAGCATCAGAACGCTGACTGTTTATCTCAATTACTGACTATTGCGGTGACACCAGACCTCAGTGTTGTGATGTATGATAAGATGTTCAATGTAAAATATGACGACAAACTGCCTCAAGTGATCAAAGTGTTAAATGAGATGGGAACAAATACCTTCCAACGGAATGAGGAACTGTACAAGTGGATTGGTGATTCTATGGTGAATTTTTTGCGCCCCTCAGCATGACTGGGAATCATTATGAGCGCGCACAAGGCAGTCAGGCATGGTGGAGTGTGTAAGACTATGGAGTTGTTATGCCCCCCAGTACTATTGGGAAAATATGAGCTTCAATGTGCTCAAAAACTATTTCCTGTTGCCATCAGTGCCAAGTGGAGAAGCCATTTTCGCCGTATGACGTCATATCAGTTAGTGAAACCACATTTCGCTTGGCACATGGTTTCCCTCGGTGTCATTGGCCCCTTGCCAACTGGATCCAACAGTTGTAAGTACATTCTTGTGGCTATTGACCACTTGACCTGGTGGGTTGAAGCGAGGGCGATACAAGACTTGGGGGCAGTTACAGTGGCCAGGTTCATGATGGAATGCATTATTCAGTGACACGGCTGCCCTCAGTTTATTCTCACCAACAATGGAACCAACTTCACCTCGCACATCCTACCCAAACTGAATGAGCTTATGGGAATCTGCAGGGTTCTGACGACTCCATACCACCCTGAATCCAATGGAATGGTCGAATAGGTGAATGGAACTCTGGTGAACATGCTATGAAAATTAGTAACAGATCGACCTTCTAATTGGAGCTCTCTCCTTTCCACTGCCATGTTCGCCTATAACGTTAGTTACCATTTTGCCACAGGGAAGAGTCCCTTCCAACTACTATATGGCTGACACCCAGCTCTTCCAGCATTACTTTTTTAATGTGTAGAAGACACTGAAGGATTGGAACCCCACCGCTATCTGACTAACCTCGCGAACATTCTGATCAAACTGCAACCTGAAGCACATTCCTTCAGCTTAGCCAAGAGGATCAGGAACCAGGCCACTGATCAGGCATGTCGTAGTGGGCTGGCGCCTTTCAAGGAAGGCAATATAATTCTCTTCCATGACCAACATGGATTCGCGTAGAAACAAAAGCTGGCCAGTATTTGAATTGGTCCTTTCAAAGTTATAGAGAAAACTGGAGTTGATGCATATACCATCAAGGATCCTGCAAGTGATCAGATCATTAATCAAGTATATGTGAAGTTCCTCCGACCTTAAAACAATAGGATCCTATTGTCCAGTCAAGGGGGGTAATGTTGTGATTCCTGTATGACTGGATGATAATCGTGGGACAGCTAGGTTGGAATCTACCAAAAATGGTATCAGTTACAATTATTTGAGTGCCTTGAGATGAGGAAATATTGGGACATAACAGGTTTTTATTGGATAAAACGGGTTAATTGGATCGCCTCTATATAAGGTGATAAGGTAATAAGGCGATGTCAACTTTTGACAAATATGAAGTAAATCTCCTGCAATTAGGGTGACAGAGGATTAGAGAATAACAAGCTGAATTCGAGGAGAATTGGTGGAATAGAATAGCCCAAGCCATGAGAGCAGTATCATCTGAAGCTGCTGTATATAAGCAAGATGGGCGATTGAGAGAAGTAGGTTGTTTATTTTGTAGAAGAAACAGGACAGCGAAAGGTAGCTGTATTTATATAAAATAAAGTAAAGAATCAATCTGGACAATTACTCCTATTTTTAAGTATATTTTCAAGTGTGTCCGAAGGACTGATGATCCCCACATTGTCTGTCTGTTGCTCAGTTGGGTTTGACCTGTACAAACAACACGACAGATCCTAATGATACCGTCCAAATTTATACCACCCCTGAACATAGTTACTCCAAAATCAGGGGCAACCAATTTTCAATTCACCTTGCATTAGGGAATTATCCCCTAGAGATTCCTGGTAATCTAGCAGGGTGGGAATATGGGCAAAAATCCCAATACCATGGCTGATTATTACGCCCTTATTCTTTCCCTACCACTCTTAAAGGGGGTAATTTCAGACAATTAAAATTCCAAAATATTGATAAGAGTGGTTCGGAAGAAAATCTAAATATTGACCAAAATACCCTGATCAATTCCTGTGGAACCTCACAAATTGGGGTAAAACTTTTACTAAAGTTTGGGCAAAAAAATTGGGTTTGGGTGGTCAGATTTCACTGAACTGTCAGACAAATTTAGGGAGTTTAGCTGAGGCTCCTCCCCCAGCCTTGTCTAGTTTAGTAAAGGTTACAGCACGGAAACCAGCCCCTTTTATAGGATTGGGCAGGGTCCAACCAAGTAAAATTTTCCAGCCCATTGATTTGGAAAATTATAAAAACGTTGCCTAATGTACTTGTCCTTTCTGTTCCCAACCCTCAATTATCCATTACACCCAAATGAGGCAAGTTTAAGGGATCTGATAAGTTATTGGCTCATATTACCTAATTCAGAATTTACTAAGTTATCCAAACTCTGAGCATCAACGTTTTAAATACTATTAATCTATAAAGTGTGTTCTCTCTTTTACCCCCACTAGCGCCTAATAAATATCTATAAACACTAAACCTTTTTAGTGTTAATTGTTTTAGTCATTTTTATATAATTGGTGAGAAAGCCCCTCAATATATTGTTGGATTTGAGGCCAAAAGCACCAGCAAGCCTTTTTCAAGACAAAAATCCAATAGGGGGTAAACGTAGCCATTCCAGTAGAAAAGAACGCCTAATATTATTCTCTTGTTTGTGCTGGTATTGTCACTTTTTAGTAACAAAAAGCCCTTGGACTATCACATAATAAACACCAATGGTTCTTCTTATTCGTAGTGTACCTACTGTGATAATTTTGTTCAGAACACAAAAATTCGAGCTATTATAAATACTGGTGCTCTAGTTAATATAATCTTCACCAAGATCATGGCTAAGCTGCCGTCATAACCTGAGTGAACACAGAGTAGTGTACGTGACTGCAGGGTCACAGAACACTATATCAGAAGGAGCTTATAGCACGTTATCTCTGAGGTTTAGCTAGGTCAGGGCTTCCGCCCAAGTGGTGGTTCTGCCTAATGATAACTATGACATGTTAATTGGTGCTGTGTTCATGCTGAGATTTGGGGCCATGGTCAATATGGCGGAAGAACAATTATTATCTTAGGACAACAGATCCCCTTTTACTTTACCTCCAGCGGAGTCCCAAAGGACCCAAATTACTCCAGTCAAATCAATATACCGTATAGTGACATGGTGATTCCTGTTTGAGATTGGTGTTGAAGAAGAGGACCAGAGCCCTTTCTAGCCAAATCTATGATTATAACGGTATTCTGCTATGGGATGCGATTGCTTTAAGCATACCTTCTGGGCATCAAGTCATACTAGGGACAGAGCTTGAAATTTGACATTCCCAGAAGTTTATATGGGGAGATTATGGGGCCCTACCAGCAATCCTGGCTCAAACTTCATGTGGCTCCTGGGTTACTGTTACCAGGGCATGGGGAAGTAAAAAACTAGTAGCTATTCTGTAGAAGGTAACTATGATGGTTCAAAGGCACCAAGTGGTGACTTATTTACACTTGGACCCTATTGACTAGGTTTATTATATTCACGATTTCAGTTCTTGGGAGGACCTTGGCTACCAGTAAAAACTCCATTTGGTGTAATGACAAGGGTTCCGTAGGAAGATTTGACTGGGCTGTCAGAGGAGCAGAAGGATTGGGTGATGGCCCTGTTTGAAAATACTGAGGAATTTTCTCATCCACTGACCATGATTTGGGATGTGCACAGGGGATTTAACATTGTGTGGACATGGGTGATCACCCCCCCCATTTTTTTGCAACATATTGAGCACTTGAAAGCTGCAGAGGAATTTGTCTCTGATGTGGTAGAACAATTAATCGAATAGGGGATGTTAGAGCCATCTAAGAGTCCATGGTCATCACTGGCGCTAATAGCTAAGAAAAAAGATGGCACAGACCTGGTGGACTTTGATAACCAGAAGCTGAATAGTATAACAAAGAAAGATTCCTACCCCCTTCTACGGATTGAGGATGACTAATTTGACTGGGAGGGGTTAACTATTTTTATGCATGTATTTGATATCAGGGTACTGGCCAATTGAGTTGCCAGTGGTGGAATGGGAGGAATGCGCTATAATCACCTCAAGGGGTTGTTCCAACCCACGCATATGCCTCAAGGGTCATGTAATGCCCCAGCTATGTTCCAGCGGGCTATTGATACAATATTAGGTGAATTGAAGCTGTCCTTTGTTTTAGTCTACCTTGATGATATCAATGTGTTCTCTCGGACGATCACAGAGCATCCAGACCATTTGGAATAAGTGTTCCACCATCTTGCTGATGCTAACAACAAGATCAAGCCTCAAAAGTGTCATTTTTTGAGAAGCAATTGGAATACCTCGAGTTTGTTATAAACTCAGAAAGACTTAAAACTCAGCTGGTGAAGGTGGAAGCTATATTTAAGATGATTCAGACAGGCAATAAGCGATATATCCAAGTGTTTTGGGGATGGTTAGTAAAACCAGCGGTTTATTTCTAACTTCAGTTGTATTGGGGCACCGCTCTTTGAGTTATTGAAGAAGATCGCCACTCTTAACTGGACTGAATGATGGCAAACGCTTTTGATGTCTTACAAGCCACGTTGGTGAGTGCGCCATTTTTGCTATCCTAATTTCAAAAAAGGAACCCATAGTGCAAGTGGACGCATCCCATTCTACTATAGGGGCAGTATTATCTCAGAAGGATGATGACGGTGTAGAGCACCCAGTCACGTTCTAAGCTGAAGCTTAAACTGTCATAAAGGGAATTACACCGTGAGTGGAAGGGAGTGCTTAGTGGTGATATATTGTCCCGGGGAACGTCCTCTGGGCGTCAATCAGCCATTTTCCCATTTCCAAGCAAGAAGGCACCAAAGAGGATGGCTGTACCCCTCGTTACTCAGTGCGATCTCGCTTACATAGTAAATGATCACTGGGTAACAGCTCTCCCACTCTGGATACTGCTCCCAGTACCCACACTCTCCTCAGTAGAACTGTTATAAATAATTAGAGAAATCTGCGCAAGGTTGCTAATATGAAATTAGTCATAACCAATTCGAGAGGCAATCAGCCTGTTGCTCAGATTTTAAATGGTCAAAAAGGTATGAAGACTGATTTATTGGCCAGAATGCCCAATGGTTGCGATTCAGTTAACATGATGATCAGAAAAATCTCCCCCTCCCAAATCCATCAGGCATCACCCCCAATGGTCAGGTAATAACACCGGACACCATTGACAAGGTTCTGAATCTTCCTACTGACAAATTGGGCGTTGCACCTGATTCCAAGCCATGGACCAAACAAATGGTTCAGTGACCAAGCATGGGTGGGTTGGGTGTCCAGAACCCATTCCCAGCCAAATGGGCCCACCCTTATGTGGGGTGGCCTTGAGGGGATTCCTGCCACTCATCAGGCTAAATGCTGTCGCGCCAACTGTCAGAAACGTAGCTAAGCCTTAGTTTGGATGTTTGAGGTCAAACTGACAGCAACTTGGCCCACCGCTGAATTTTTTGATGTCAGTTCCCAGGGAACTAACCCACCTAACCCAAATAATTCGCCAGTTAGGTCAAAATTGCAGGACACAATCCTGGCTTGTTTTTCCCTAAATCAACTACTATTTAATCAGTCACATTGCACTGAGAAAATTTTTGGTTGATTTTTCTTCCTTAAATTTTCCTATAAAAAACCTTCCCCAAAAATTTAGTTTTTTATCTATGTTGAAAATCAAGCCACCTTATCCACTGACATTCTTGGACCCCTCAGGGTTAATGTTCGTCAGCATCTGGTACTCTATCTTGTGCCTATACAAAATACTGGCTCACCAGCAGATATTGGTGGAACTCCTTTCTGGTCCCATATTCGTCATACCAACAGCAGTGCCTCGGGCATTCTGGTTTGCTGTTTGGGTGCTCTGGCACTCTGGCTGGCAGGCCAGTCTAATTTTTACTTGCTTTTCTCCTGACATAATCGACCAACCATTATTCTTAGCCATTTCCGCCTTAATCATGTGTATAGGCGCAGCAATGGTTCCTTCTTTCCAACTGAGCCAGGTTGTAAAGAAGATTATCTATGACCACATTAGTCCAGCCACACTCAAATCTTTAAAACCATACCCCATAGTTGCCGCGGCTATTTGCCCATTGGTTTCCCCAGACCCAACACCATCTCTTCAGTATCACTGGATTCATCCACAACTACCAATAAGGAGAACTACACTTGCTTCTTAGTACCCATGAGGATTAGTGTTGGTTCCCATCACGTCTCCTTTGAGGCCCTGGTGGACACTGGAGCCGCGGGAAATTTTATGAGTATTGAATTAGTGCAAAAATTAAAACTGGAAATGAATGTGGGCTCCTTAGTGATGGTGGCCTCATCTGCTTACCAGCCCTTATATGTCGTTCACTGACTGGTACCTTTTTCAATCCACCAATTCATCTTCTGCGACTACTTTTTAATTATGCCAAACTTAGTGTTTCCAGTGATCTTAGGTGTGGGGTGGTGGCATCAACAACATGTGAAGATTAATTTAGAGTCTAATATGTTGTCATTTACCAATGATCATTTGGAGGAGAATTTCCTTTGATTGACACCCTCAAGAAGATACAAGGAACCAGCTCTATCACTACCCTGGTCACCTCTGCAGGCATCCCGGCCATTTTCCCCAAAAACTTAATGCGCTATTGGAGAATCTTCAATATGGAAAAGGCAGATCGCCTTCCTAAACACACCAGGTTCAATTGTGTGTTTCAAATGACAATGGAGTTGGTGAACATCAACTTTCCGTTGTACACCCAAACAGCGGAGGAAGAAGTTGCACTCAATACCTGATTGGACGATATGTTGAAAAAAGGTTGGTTATTCAAGGAGACCTCTCCCGTCACCTCCCCCATTGTCTTTGACAAAAAAGTGGATGGTTCTCTATGTCCCTGCATGGATTACGGTCATTTGAATAAAATAACAGTTACTGATCCCTACCCATTGCCTCTGTAGCAGACAATCAGTCAGGCAATCGCCAGATCCCATGTGTTCTCTAAGCTGGATCTGGTGAACGCTTTCAACCAAATTTGGGTAATGGAAGGACAGGAATGGTTAACAGCGATCCAGACAAAGCGCGGCATTTTCCAATTTCGTGTAATGCTTTTAGGCTGAAGAATGCTCCCTCTACATTCCAACGGATGATCAATAATGTACTGGGTGACCTTCAGTTCACTTGTGCTGTTGCATACGTCGATGATATTCTGGTTCACTCCCTGACTCCCAAACAGCATGCTATTGACTTGGAAGTGGTGGTGGTCGCCTTGCATAAGGCAGGGTTGTTCCTCAAACCTTCCAAGTGTGAGTTTTATAAGGAGGAGGTTACTTTCCTTGGGAACCTGGTTCTTAAAGATGGTGTCACAATCCCTCCCAATAAGTTGGACGCTATCTGGGAGTGGCCAACCCCAACTAACCAGAAACAACTACGGAGTTTCTTGGGAACCATCATTTTCTTAAAAAAATTCTCTCCACACTTTCACAGCTCGCCGCCCAACTCCACCCACTCACAGGGAAAAATGTACCATTTCACTGGATGGACAAATGCCAACAGGCATTCAAATCGATTAAAGAGGTGTTTTTATCTCCTCCCATTTTAAAACATGCTGATCCCACCAAGTCATATATTGTTGCATGCAACGTGTTGTCAGTAGCTGTTGGAGCAGTGTTGCTCCAGGAGCACGATGGTTTGGAACACCAGGTCGCCTACTTTTGCTGAAAGTTTACCTCCACGGAGCAGTCTTGGGCTATTTATGACAAGGAGTTGGCAGCCGTTGCATGGGCCCTAACTCATTGGAGGTACCTGTTACAAGGTGCCCGACATGAAGTAATGGTTCATATGGATCACCAGGCCCTTTTGTACTTTCATAAACCCCAAAAATTGGCACACCGGCAAGGCTGAACCTATTGGGACCTGTGCAGTTTCAACTTTAAATACAAATTTGTAAAAGGTGCACTAAATGTACTTCCTGATTTTCTCATCTGCAGCCCTGCCCACACTTCCACGGATATGGAGGAAGTGGATCTCATTCCTGTGCTTCCTACCACCCAAATCTTATCAATTGCTCCCCTTGTCATTTCTTCCGTCGCTCTGGGCTCCAATGCTCCATTAGTTACTCAAGTCTTGCCAGTCAAATGGCCCGCCCTGAGGGCGTAGATTTAGTCGAGCAGTTATCTCACCAGAAGCATAAACACTCCCTATACTCACTGAAGGAGGGTCTTATATATTTTCAATCTCACGTTTGGGTTCCTCCCTCCTTCTGAACCAAAGTATTTTGCGCACATCACAATCCCCCCATGGTTGGTCACCCTGGTTCTAAGAAATGCATTGATTTGATTAAACGGACCTACAATTGGGCAGGTTTGACAAAAGAAGTTCTGGCCTGGATTGCTGATTGTATTACTTGCGCCAGGGCCAAGTTGGATTGTTCCAGCAAAAATGGCCTCCTGCACCCCTTACAACAGGTGGAGGGTCCAGGGACATTGGAATCTGTGGACTTTATCATCAAGCTCCCTGTTCTAACGGATTCACAGTGGTGATGGTAGTGGTGGATCGCTTCACAAAATTTTCCCTTTTTATACCTTGCACTTCCACAATCACGTCCAAAGAAACTGCCCACCTTTTTGTACACCATGTGTTTCTGATGTTCGGTCTCCCCCAGGAGATCATCAGTGACTGTGGTTCCCAGTTCAATGCGCGGTTTTGGAGTGAACTCCTATCAATCCTGAAAATATCCCCCTGTCACTCCATGGCATATCCTCAGTCTGACGGCCAGACTGAGAGGGTCAATCAAGTTCTTGAACAGTACCTGCGCTTCTATGCTGCAGCAGCGCAGGATACTTGGGCCAATGACCTCCCTCTTACCCAATTCGCATACAATAATGGGACCCACGCGTCCATGGGGTTTTCCCCTTATGAAGCAACGTTGGGTTATAATCCTTCATTCTCAGTCGGACTGTGCTTGTGGCCAGATATTCAAGCTGCCGCAGACCACACTGCTCATATTAGATCAACTCAAGCCTTAGTGCGGGAACACCTCACCAAAGCTATAGACAACTACAAGCGGTTCTCGGATTGGAAGCATCTTTCAAGTCACAAGTTTATGAAGGGCTCTTACATTATGCTCAACACCCGTCACTTAAAAATCTAGGCCCCTTCCCACAGATTTGCTAGTAAATGCTAGGGTCCTCATTTGGTGGAGGAGGTTTTAGGCAATGGGGCATTCTGACTGAAGCTCCCCACACATTGGAAGCAGCATCCCATTTTCCATGTTTCCCAGCTGTCGCCTTTCAAAGGTGCAATTCCCATGGAACTGGAACTGATCATCATCGAAAATGAGGAGGAGGCTGAGGTAGATGCTATCCTGGCACCCTACTAAATCCTGACATTCCGTACAATACCTTATGGCCTGTAAAGGGTATCCAGCCTATGAAAACATTTGGGTCAAGGCGTGCGATTGTGAAAATTGCATGGACCTGGTTGAGGCTTTCCACATATCCCACCCCAAAGCTCCCAGCCCCCCCAAAAAAATTCGCGACTATTATAGCAATCAGTTGCCCAAGGCGCACAAAAATGTGGCTCTCATGCAGTTCCCCAGTGGTGGGGCTCTTCCCCTGGGAAAAGTAAAGGGTAATGTAAGTCCCGGGGAATGTCCTCTGGGTGTCAATCAGGCCATTTTCCCATTTCCAAGCAAGAAGGCACCAAAGAGGATAGCTGTACCCCTCATTACTCAGGGCAATCTCGCTCAAATGGTATATGAGCACTGGGTAACAGCTCTCCCACTTTGGATACCGCTCCTGGTACCCACACTCTCCTCAGTAGAACTGTTATGAGGAATCAGAGAAATCTGCACTGAGATCACTAAAATGAAATTGATCATAACCAATTTGAGAGGCAATCAGCCTGATGCTCAGATTTTAAATGGTCAAAAAGGTATGAAGACTGATTTATTGGCCAGAATGCCTGACAGTTGTGATTTTGTTAACATGATGATCAGAAAAATCTCCCCTCCCAAATCCATCAGGCATCACCCCCAATGGGCACGTAATAGCACCGGACACCATTGACAAGGTTCTGAATCTTCCTACTGACAAATTGGGTGTTGCTCCTGATGCCATGCCATGGACTGAACAAACAGTCCAACGACTGAGCACAGGTGGGTTTGGAGTCCTAAACCCATTCCCAACCAAATGGGCCCACCCTTATGTGGGGTGGCCTTGGGGGATTCCCACCGCTCATCAGGCTAAACGCCATCATGCCAACCGTTGGAAACATGGCCAAGCCTTAGTTTGGACGTTTGAGGTTGAACCAACAGTGACTTGGCCCGCCGCTGAATTTTTTGATGTCAGTTCCCAGGGAACTAACCCACCTATTCCCAAATAATTCGCCAGTTAGGTCAAATTTGTGGGACCTGATCCTGGCTTTTTTCCCCTAAATCAACTACTATTTAATCAGTCACATTGCACTGAGAAAATTTTTGGTCAATTTTTCTTCCTTAAATTTTCCAATAAAAAACCTTCCCCAAAAATTTAGTTTATTTATATATGTTAAAAATTAAGCCACCTTATCCACAGATGTTCTTGGACCCTTTGGGGTTAATGGTCGTGAGCATCTGGTTCTCTATCTTGTGCCTATATGAAAACACTGGCTCACCGGCAAATATTGGTGGAACTCCTATCTGGTTCCATATTTGTCATGATAACAGCAGTGCCTTGGGCATTTTGGTTTGCCAATCGGGTGCCCTGGCACTCTGGCTGGCAGCTCAGTCTAATTCTTACTTGCTGTTCACCTGACATATATGTGTTTAAACAGTTTCAGGTATACTTTCATGGGTTAAAATTTCAAGTGGTAACAGATCATGTATCCTTATGTTGGCTGCAAAATCTCCGTGAACCTGAAGAACAGCTTGTGTGATGGGAATTGAAGCTTCAAGCGTATGACTTCAAGATATTACACTGGTTGGGGGCGAAACATCAAAATGCAGAGTGTCTCTTATGGTTACTAATGGTATCCATTATGGTGGATTCAACTGACATCATTTATGAGAAGATGATGATAGGCAAATATCACAGCGAACCGCCACATGTGATCAAGGCTCTAGATAAGATTAGCCAAGATACCTTCTAGTACTATGAGGAACTATATAAGATTATTGGAGAAGCGACGCTGAGTTTCCCAAAACCCTCTGCCAGGACAGCGATTATCTTGGATGCACATAGGGCAGTAGGGCATGGAGGGTTACAGAAAACGTTAGAGTTCTTGCGACCCTGCTACTAATGGGAGAGCATGCATTATGACGTTCTGGAAATGGTTGATTGTTGTCATCAGTGCCAAGTGGAAAATTTTTCCACAAGAAGACCACCTACCAGCTGGCTAAGCCCCGTTTTTCATGGCATACTGTTTCTCTTGATGTGATGGGGCATCTTCTGACTGGCGTGAACCAATCTAATTACATAATAGTAGCCATCAATCACTTGACAAGATGTTTGGAAGCAATAGCAATCAACGATTTAGGGGCTATTACCACTGCCAAGTTTATCATGGAATGTTTCATATAGTAATATGGCTGTCCACAGTTTATCCTCATGGACAACGGAACCAAATTCATGTTGCATATCCTTCCCAAGTTGAATGAACTAATGGCAATCTACGGGGTCTTGACTAACCCCTAGAACCCTATGTCTAATTAATGGTGGAATGGATCAACGGAACATTGGTTAAAATTCTCTGCAAGCTTGTTAAGGCTCTTAGCTCTTAATGGAGTACGCTCCTATCCACTTCCATCATTGCTTTTAATATCAGCTACCACACGTCAACTGATAAGAGTCCTTTCCAATTGCTCTATGGTGGGCATCCAGCTTTTCCCAATCTGCTATAATCCTGTGCAGAGGATACTAGCAAAGTAGAACTGCAGCGTTATCTGACCAATACAATGGACACGCTGATAAAACTACAAACAGAAGCTTATTCTACTACATTAGCTAATAAGATTCCTGATCAGGTGGCTGACCAAAGTAGACGTAGTCGACTCCCACAGTTCTCTATAAGAGATCATATCTTGTTCCATTACCAACATGGATTTTGAAGGAAGAACAAGATTTCTAACATCTGGACCAGACCATTTAAAGTAATCAAGAAGACTGGTAGCAATGCCTACACCATTAAGGGATCCCTAAGTGGTCAAATTATCAATCAAATGTTTCACAAAATTGACTATAGGCTCCACTAGTGTGCCAGGCCAACCATATGAAGACTGGTTGGCCCTTTGCTGTTTCGCTTTCATTAGTGTACTAACCCCTTCAAGTCTGCATTCAACCCACCAACTAACAACCTAAGCTTTGCCTTTAGCCCTAGTTGTCCTCGTCAGGTGCCTCAGAAAGTCCTGACCCTTCCTGGGTGGCTAGGGCACTTCTGCGCTGCCACACCCTCACAACCCTTCACCAACCCATTTGGGCATGCCCTGGTGAGTCCATCCCCCTTCTTGGGTGGCTATGGCACTCACATGCTTCACCTCACAAGGTTGGCAGTCAGTGCATCCGCTGGTAGCCAGCTGGCCAGGTTCATGCCAGTTCCTCATAGGGAGGAGGCATGGGAGCTGGCAGTTCTGGCCACTCCAGGCGTGATTACCCGCACCTATTGAGGATCACCTGTAAGTCCCAAGGAACATCCTCTGGCCATTGATCGAGCCATTTTCCCATTCCTGAGTAAGAAGACACCAAATAGGATAGCGGTACCCCTTGTTACTCAGGGTGATCTCGCTCACATAGTAGACAAGCGTCGGGTAACAGCTCTTCCGCTTCAGATCCCACCCCCAGTACCCACACTCACCTCAGCAGAGCTGTTATGGGGAATCAGCAAAATCTGTGTAGAAAGTTGTCAAATTATAATACAATTGGATCTAATTCGAGTGGTAATCTAGCCAATGCTTAAATCTCAAATGGCCATAAAAGCATGAAGACTGAGTTATTGGTTAAAAACGCCTGACGGTTCCAATTCACTTATAAGGTCGCATAAATAAATCACCTCCCTACCAAAGTCATTGGGGATCATCCTTGACAGGCAGGCTATAGCATCAAATGCCATCAACAAGGGTTTGAAGTCCCCAGTTGACAATTCAGGTGCTGTAGCTGATGTGATGCCACTGACTGAACAAACAGCCCAGCAACCAAGCGCGGGTGGGTTGGGTGTCCCGAACCTGTTCCCAAACAAATGGACCCACCCCTATGTGGGGTGGCCTTGGGGATTCCCGTCACTTGTTGGGCCAAACACCGTTGTGCCAACCATCAGAAACATAGCTAAGCCTCAGTTCGGACATTTGAGGTCAACCTGACAGCGACTCAGCCTGCTGCCAAATTTTTGATGTCAGTTCTCAAGGAACAAACCCGCCCATTCCCAAATAATTCGCTGGTTAGGTCGAAATTAAGGGTCCCAATCCTGGCTTATCACTACCCCAATCGACCACTATTTAATCAGTTGCATAGCACTGAGAAAATTGTTAATCAATTTTCTTCCATTTCCTTCGATAAAAAATTTTGAGAAAAAATCAAACAATTTTTTTATTGTGTTACTCCTTCTGACCACATTCCTGATGGCGTTTCCCTGGTGGCCTGTCAGTTTGTATACTGGATGGGCTCTACCAGTACTTATGGTCACTATGTCCCCCTCCATCATTGATTAGATTCAGTGAGTCCAATATTTTTGGTTCTACAACCCCAATATTATGAACTTCCGGCAACAGTACACGGGAATCTTGTGGCCCTATGTCCACCAATTGCAAGAGAGAATCTGTCTCATTGTCTCCCTGGTTGAAATTACCCCATATGCTGATGAACTTATTGAAACTATCTCTGTGATCCACCCCCTGCAGCAAGGCCCCCTGGATCAGGAGTGAGCTCATTGTGGTTTATTGTCAGGATCATACTCACTGTTGTGTTACACCAACAATTTGTCATTTCCTAATGCCCAGCTCCATATCAAGTTGTTCAGTTGTGTGACAGATGGGGTCTCTGAAAACTGCTACAAAGCAGTTAGGCAAGAGTGCCCAAGTGAGTGCCCACAGGCAGGATAGCCCTGCTGTGGAGATATCCCTAATCCAAGTTGTGCGGAAACCACTTTACCACGAAAGTTTGGGCTACAGTCAAGACAATGCTGGCGCTCAGAAGGAGGGCCTGACCCCCTGAGAGGGCATACAAGGACTGGATGGCCTTGTCAAAGTCTGAGCTGCTGTCCATGTGGGGTTTCTGGGTTTTATCTTAATAAACTGATTTGCAAATGCAAAAACTTATTTTCGAATTTATTAGGTTTTTATTAAATTTATGGAAGATGAAACTGCTTTACACAGTTTCACCTGCTCAGATTTATACTGAGCTTAGTGGGGAAGAGTGGGTCCTGTTCCCCGCAGAGTCTGCAGGCATCTTCCCAGTGGAGAGCCCTATTTTAGAATTTAGACCCTCAATTTCTGGCGTCGAGGCCCATTCTCAAACTCAGGCTGGGTACCCTCAGGGTTGCGGAAACTTTTCCACATTTATTATTCATCTTTAATTTAATCTCAAAGCCCAGGCCATTCTCATCACCCATATTCCCCAATATTGGTTTGTTACCTCTTTTGGGAATATTTTGTTTGGCGACATCTGGTTGGCCAGAGCGCCGTTTGCAAGGATTTTCATCCTTGTCAATACTCCCATGAATGACAGGTTCAGCCACACCTGATTGGCCAGAAATTCGTATCTGAGGGTCTGAACCCTCAATGCTGCATTTAGTAATATTGGATTTGGCAGCATCTGGTTGGCTAGAGTGCCATTTCCGAGGCTTCCCTTCCCTGTCAGCCTTTCAATTTGTTTTTAATTCCAATTTCAAGGCATCTGATTCGTCAGATTGCCTTTACAAAAATTGGAGCAGTTGAGCCCCTCTCCCCTGGCCTCGACTATCGCCCTAGGGAAGACTAGGGCAATGTGATGGTCAGGCAACGCCTTGACTGTTACATCACCCTCCCAGATGAGAGCCCCTCCAGTTCCAGAACTCCTCTACCTTCTGTGGTCAGTTGCTGCAGTCATCAGCCGTCTGCCAGGTGGACTCCTCCACCGGTTAGCCTACCCATTTGACTAGGTACCAGTGCTTCTTCCACGAGATTTTTGACTCCAAGATTTCTTCCACCTCGTACTCTGCCTCTCCCAGGTTTCCCAAGTGGACAGGCTCCAGTTTCTCTGGGAGAGGGCCTTCAAACTTCCTCAGTTGCAAGACATGCAGTACTGGATGCGCCCGCGATCCCTTGGGGAACTCCAGCTTGTATGCCACTTTGTTTACCTGGTGGAGGACCTTGAATGGGCCCAGAGCGACTGGTCCAAATTTCCTACAGCTTGCTGGCACCGAGTAGTTTTTCGCGTTGATCATCACTAGGTCTCCTTCCTTTAGCACCAGGGCCTTGGATTGGTGAGTGTCGGCCTTCCTCTTCTGCATTTCTATTGCTTTGACTAAATTTGCATGCAGGGCTTTCAGGTTTTCCTTCATTTCTGTTGCCAAGTCATTGGCTGCTGGGTTTGGACCTCTGGGGTGGGTTTCCACCATCTTTGGGTGGAACCCGTAGTTTGCCATGAATGGCGACATTCCTGTTGACGAATGGGTCAAGTTATTATAGGCGAATTGGGTCTAGTCTTAGCCAGTCCATCCAGCGTTCCTGTTGTGTAGTCATGTAGCATCTCAGGTACTGCTCGAGGACTTGGTTAACACGTTCTGTCTGGCCGTCTGACTGCAGGTGGTAAGCTGAGGATCTGCATGGCTTGATCTGAAGATTTTTGAGTAGGTGTTGCCAAAATCGGGCGATGAATTGGGGGCCTCTATCTGATACTATCTCCTCCGGTAGACTGTGGCAGGCGAACACCTCTTTAATGAAGATATCCGCCATGCCCTTTGCTGTGATGTTGGAGTTACAAGGAAAGAATTCTGCGTACTTGGTCATTCTGTCTACCACCACCATCACAGTGTCGTATCCCTTTGATTTTGGAAACCCCGTTATGAAGTCCACACTCAGTGAGGACCATGGCATTTTCGCAATCTGGAGGGGCTTGAGTTTTCCTAAAGGCTTCTGCCTAACATGCTTGGAACGGGCGCATGTGACACATTTCTGGATGTACTCCCTCACAGCGCTGGGCATCCCCAGCCAGGAGTAACTCTGGGCCAGGAGCTCTATGGTTTTCTCATTTCCAGGGTGTCCCGCCAAGGGGTGGTCGTGGAAAGCGCTTATCACCTTCTCCTGGAGCTCGCGGTTGGGCAGCCATGGGCGCCCTTTGTGGAGAATGAGGCTTTTCCTTTTACAGAAATTCTTATGTTGCTCATTCTCTACCCCCTCCTCCAGGTCCTTCCACAGTGTTGCCCCATATTTTGAGCTTCGCTGGGCGGCCTGGAGCTTTTCCCTCAGTTCCTGGGTGGCATTCTGGATGACAGCGAACACATTTGAGGGCAACATAGTAGCGGTGTTGTATGCATCCAGCTCCTCCCTTGGGAAGGACTTACCTGGGTCCCTGCTTAAGAGATCTGGGATGAGGTTGCTTTCCCCCGGCTTGTACACAATCCTAAAGTCATAAGACGCCAGCTCTAGGTGCCATCTGGCCTGGCGCTGGTTCATGCGCTTTGGGCTCTTGTAAAATTCGAGGGCTTGGTGGTCCGTTCTGATGTGTTGCTGCCATTCCTCCAAGGCTGATACAATCGCTAAGAGCTCCTTGTCATACACGGGGTAGTTGGTCTCAGAGGGCAGCATTTTCCTGCTAAAGTAGCTTACGGGATGGTCTACCCCATCTTCTCCCTCTTGTAGCAGAACTTCCCCGATTGCAAAGTTGGAGGCGTCAGTCTCCACTATGAAAGGGCGGTTGGCGTCAGGATGGGCTAGTACTGGTGCCTTCATGAGGCTCTCATTGATGGCTTGGAAGGCTGTCTCCTCCTCTTTTCCCCAATGAAACGGGACCTGCCCTATCAGGCGAGTTAGAGGTGCCGCCGTCTTGGAAAGGTCTTTTGCAAACCTTCTTAGGAAGTTCACCACTCCCAGAAAACTTCTAACACCCATTCTATCTTAGGGGCTGACCACTCCCTTACTGCCTTCAGCTTGTCCGGGAATATGGTTGTTCCCCTTTGGAAGACTATGTTCCCTAAGAAAGAGACTGAGTCCTTGTAGAACTCGCATTTAGAAGGCTTCAAGCGGAGGTCCGACTTGTTGAGTGTTTCCAGCACGCTCAGCACATCTCTTTTGTGGTCCTCCTTGGTCCTGGAGAACACAAGAATGTCATCCATATACGCCACACAACATTTCCCAATCAGGTTTCCTAGGGCGTTGTCTATGGTACGCTGGAATACTGCTGGGGCGTTCTTGAGGCCAAAAGGCATCACCTTGTACTCAAAGACTCCTAAGTGGCACTTGAAAGGCGTATATTGTTGTTGTTCAGTGATTACCGGAACTTGGTTGAATGCGTCAACCAGGTCCAACTTGGTGAAAACCTGGCTACCTGAGATCATCTGAGAGATGGTATCCATCAGAGGGATGGGGTAGGGGTCAACTCAGTGATTGCGTTCAGCCGCCGGTAGTCCACACATGGGTGAAGCTCGCCAATTGCTTTTGGAACTAGGAGTATTGGTGACACCAATGGCGAATTGGATGGAACAATCATCCCGCGCTCCAGCATTTCCTTGACATAGACCTCAAGGGCAGCCTTCGCCTCAAGGTTCAAAGGGTAGACGGGACAACCCTTGGGGAACTCCGCATCCTTTTTGAACTTGAAGGTGAAAGGGAAAGGACCGTTTGGGGTGGTAGAGGGAGCTTGGTTCTTTTTGAACAGGTGGGCATATGCACGAAAATCGTTGGGTATGTCCGCCTCTGTCTCCAGCCCTAAAACTGCGTTCACCCCAGGCTTCCCTCCGCCAGTGGTGAAGAAATCTAATGCCACTGGGGGTTGGTTTTTGGGGTGTAGCAAGACCAGGCGCTTTTGCAGTTTGAACTGAGGGGAGTACTTTTGCCACCACTGCATGCCCAGGATTATGGGATGAGGCAGATTTTTAATGGCGCTGAATGTCTCTTGGAAGGTATGAGGCCCCTGCCGCATCAGCACCTGGGTCTTGATCTTCCAACTGCTAACCACTTTTGAGGTGTCTGCCAGCGTCACGGCTCCCTTCCATTCCATTTCCAGCCTCATTTCTTTTGCTAAACCGTGGTCTAGGTAGTTATCTTCCACACCGGTGTCCACCAGCGCCCAAAGTTGGTCCTCCCTTTTTCCCTTTCTTCCCCAGAGCTGTAATGAATAGGGGACATAGAGATAAGACGAGGTATTTCCTTTATTGATGGTAGCAACGCGTGCAGGAGTAGGGCGGAAGTTGTAGGAGGGACTAGGGTTTCCCTCTCTATGGTTTCCCAAAGTGTTTACCCCATTGGTGGAGCCAGAGAGCGAACCCTGTGAGAACTCCTGCGAGGGGTTGGAGACTGGCTTGGACTCAGCTCGGCGGCCATGGAACTTCCCATATTGTACTCCAGTATGGGCCTTCACTTGCGCTAACACTAGTTGGCCCTCCACCTGGGTCGTGAGGGAAATCTCCTCATTGAGGGTAGCTCCCAGGTGAGAGGCAGCCAATGCAGTAAGGATGTCTGGGCGGAGGTTCTGGCAGAACATTCGTGCTATCTGAGTAGGGGTGACCTTGGCCGCCTTGGCCAAAGGGCGGTACACGCGGGCGTACTCCATGACTGACATCTTTCCATGAGTTAGGTTCTGAAGGGCGGACCACGCAGCGTCTTGGGAGTCATTTGGCATAGCCGCTCTCTCAACCTGTTGAAGACATTCCTCCAAGGTGGGAGGGAGCATCGTCTGGGCTTCCAGTAGCTCAGTGAACCAATCCGCTAGGTCTCTGGGCAGGGCGGTTACTATCTGGGCAATCTGAAGTGACACTGGGGCCATTCCTCCTGACGCCATGGTCAGCCAGGCTTGAAGTTTCACATGAGAGAAGGTGGCGTGCAAGGTGCTCAACTCTCCTGGGGTGAGGGCCTGTCAGAATTCAGATGCGGACTGCTCATATTGAAAGTAGATGTTGGTATGTCCCTTGGAGGGAAGGAAACAGGCGACTTCTTTTAGGAGAAATAGGAGAGAGAAGATGACCATCAAAAACGTGGTTGGGTGTTCATACCACGCAGGCAGGGCGCGTCCTGACGGCTTGTCCACCAAGTCCAGGAATAAAGACATCAAGTTAAATGAGTTTCATCTAATGTGATGGACGGGGTCTCTGAAAACTGCTACAAAGCAGTTAGGGAAGAGTGCCCAAGTGAGTGCTCACAGGCAGGATAGCTCTGCTGTGGAGATATCCCTAATCCGACTGTGTGAAAACCACTTTACCACGAAAGCTTGGGCTACAGTCAAGACAATGCTGGCGCTCAGAAGGAGGGCCTGACCCCCCAAGAGGGCGTACAAGGACTGGATGGCCTTGTCAAAGTCTGAGCTGCTGTCCATGTGGGGTTTCTGGGTTTTGTCTTAATAAACTGATTTGCAAATGCAAAAATTATTTTCGAATTTATTAAGTTTTTATTAAATTTATGGAAGATGAAACTGCTTTACACAGTTTCACCTGCTCAGATTTATACTGAGCTTAGTGGGGAAGAGTGGATCCTGTTCCCTGTGGAGTCCTGGGCGTCTTCCTGGCAGAGGGCCCTATTCAAGAATCTAGACCCTTGATTCTGGCGTCAAGGCCCATTCTTGAACTCGGGCTGGGTACCCTCAGGGTTGCGGAAACTTTTCCGCATTTATTATGCAGCTTCAATTTACTGTCAAAGCCCGGGACATTCTCATCACCCATATTCCCCAATATTAGCTTGTTGCCTCTTTTGGGAATATTTTGTTTGGCGAAATCTGGTTGGCCAGAGCGCCGTTTGCAAGGATTTTCATCCTTGTTGATACTCCCATCAATGATAGGTTCAGCCACACCTGATTGGCCAGAAATTCATGTCTGAGGGTCCAAACCCTCGATGCTTCATTTAGTAATATTGGATTTGGCAGCATCTGGTTGGCCAGAGCGCCATTTCCGAGGCTTCCCTTCCCTGTCAGCCTTTTGATTTGTTTATAATTCCGATTTTGAGGCATCTGATTAATCAGATTGCCATTTACAAAAATTGGAGCAGACGAGCCCTTCTCCCCTGGCCTCAACTATCACCCTAGGGAAGACTAGGGCAATGTGATGGTCAGGCAACGCCTTGACCGTTACAAGTTGGCAATGTCTGGCATTCTGGCTTGCTTTTTGGATGCTTAAATACCCTGACTGGCAGGCTGGTCTAAACTTCTGTTGCCATTTCCATGATATATTTAACCAACCATTATTTCCAACCACTTCCGCCTTGTTCTTTCAACTGGGCGCTGCAGTGGTTACTTTTAACAAATGAATGTGCAATTAGTAGTTTGCTGTTTGTTGGTTGTTTGGTCACTTTTCAACTTTGGGAGAAGTATCCACTCTACCTTGGGAAATCTTCTTCAATCCACCCAAGATGTGCAAATTGCGCCTCCTCCTCCTTCCACTAGCCCAGAGGGAAGTTTGAGTGTCCCCTCCCAGGAGATCGCCAATCAAGTTCTTAACATGCTCACCGAAGTGCAAATGCATACAGAAATTGCGCTTAATAACACTTTCGCATTATCCCATGCCCAACAAGGGCTCACGTTGTTAGACGCTGTGGATGGGGATGCCCGCATTTGGGTGAGAGGTCTTTTGCACTCTTCCTCACAAGCAGGAGACTCCACCCCATTGATGGCTGTCATGTCAGCTGCCCTGAAACCCCCTGTGTCACAATTGGACTATCTATTCAGACTGATTTATGCCATGGCCAAAGCATCCAGCCTGGTTTCTTTGATTTCTACCTTTTGTGAACTGGCCCCCACGTCAGGTCTCTCTATTGATATGCTTCAGGCAGTCTTTAGATCAGGCTTGGATTCAGGTTCCACTCATCACAAGGTCTGGTCCTCCATCCAGGATCAGTAGATCAAATATGTGCTACCGCAACCACCATCAACGCCTTGCCCCATTATGTTACCCGTTATCAGAGGGGGAATTTTATGATTGGTGTACCCAAAGTAGATGCAGATGATGCGCCTATCTCTGAACTAGCGGTAGATCTGGGTACCAATCCTGTTGTAACCCCTGTGTCTGAGTTGGCCGATACAGATTCACCTATAAATGAATCTGTTGTGGCCAGGATGGAGGAAGTTGTTTCCCCACCCTCATACTCCCAATCTTCGCTCTAGCAAAAGCTCCTAACCTTGCCCCCAATATGCCAGTTAGCTCTTCAGTTGCAACAGAGTTAATCAAATTTTTAATAAACAAAAATTTGCTTATTTCCTATTGCTCGTGAAGATTAGTGTTGGCTCGCATCATGTTTCCTTTGAGGCCCTGGTGGATACTGAAGCTGCAGGAAACTTCATGAGTGTCGAGCTGGCTCAACAATTGAAACTAGAATGGATGCGGGTCCCTCAGTGATGGTGGCCTCATCTGCTTCCCAGACCTCATATGTTGTTCGCCGACCAGTACCTTTTTCAATCCATCAGTTCAGCTTCTGTGATCGATTCTTGGCCATGCCTTACCTAGTGTTTCCGGTGATTTTAGGTGTGGGGTGGTGGCACTGACAACATGTTAAGATTCACTTGGAGTCTAATACGTTGTCATTTGCTAATGATCATCTGGAGGGAGAATTTCCCTTGATTGACACCCTTAAGAAAACACAAGGAACCAGTTCTATCACTTCTCTAGTCACTTCTTCAGGCATCCTGGCCAATTTTCCTGAGAGCTTAATGTGCTATCAGAGAATCTTCGACTTGGAAAAGGTGGATCGCCTACCTCTGCGCACTAGGTTTGATTGCAGGTTTTGAACAACTGTGGAGTTGATGAACATCAACTGCCCGCTGTATCCCCATAAAGCGGAGTAAGAAGTTGCACTCAATACCTGGTTGGACGATATGCTGAAAAAATGGTGGTTGTTTAAGGAGACCTCGCCCATCGCCTTCCCCATCGTCTTTGCCAGGAAGGCGGATGGTTTCCTTCATCCCTGCATAGATTACAGCCATTTGAACAAAATAACGGTTTCTGATCCCTACCCCCTGCCCCTGGAGCAGCCAATCAGCCAGGCAATCTCCAAATCCTGTGTGTTCTCTAAGCAGTATCTGGTGAATGCCTTCAACCAAATTTGGGTAATGAAAGGTCAGGAATGGTTAACAGCGATCTGGACAAAACGCGGCATTTTCCAATCCTGTGTAATGCCCTTCAGGCTGAAAAATGCTCCCGCTACATTCCAACATATGATCAAAAATTTACTGGGTGACCTCCGGTTTACCCGTGCAGTTTCATACATTGATGATATCCTGGTGCACTCCTCGACTCCCAAACAACACTCTGCTGACTTGGAAGCAGTGGTGGCCGCCTTGCATAAGGCAGGCTTGTTCGTCAAGCCTTCCAAGTGTGAGTCTTATAAGGAGGAGGTTACCTTCCTCGGGAACCTTGTCCTCAAGGATGGCTATGCAATCCCTCCCAACAAGTTATACACAATCTGAGAATATCCACCCTGACTATGCAGAAACAACTTTGGAGTTTCTTGGGAACCATCATTTTCCTAAAAAAATTTCCCGGCACTTTCCCAGCTGGCCGCACCACTCCACTCCCTTACAAGAAAAACGTATTGTTTCGCTGGATGCTTGAATGCCAGCAGGCGTTCAAATCAATCAAAGAGGTGTTTGTGTCTCCACCCATTTTGAAGCATGCCGATCCTGCCAAGCCATATATTGTTGCATGTGATGCCTTGTTGGTAGCAGTGGGAGAGATGTTGCTTCAGGAGCATTATGGTTTAGAACACCCAGTCGCGTACTTTTCCCAGAAATCTACTGCAATAGAGCAGTCTTGGGCCATATATGACAAAGAATTGGCTGCTGTTGTATGGGCATTAACTCATTGGCAG
This sequence comes from Massospora cicadina, assembly GCA_022478985.1. Classification (NCBI taxonomy): domain Eukaryota; kingdom Fungi; phylum Entomophthoromycota; class Entomophthoromycetes; order Entomophthorales; family Entomophthoraceae; genus Massospora; species Massospora cicadina. Next base: position 140,286 of record JAKSZP010008037.1, read on the forward strand.
TATCTGTTGCAGAGTGCTCAACATGAATTGACGGTCTGCACAGACCATCAGGCTCTCTTATATTTCTGTAAACCCCAAATATTGGCACATCAGCAAGTATAAACCTATTGGGACCTGTGAAGTTTTAGCTTTAAATATGAATTCATAATAGGGGGCACTCAATGTGCTTCCCAATTTTCTAAGTCGCAGCCCCGCCCACTGTTCCTCAGACCCAAATGAATTGGACCTTGTTACCATGATTCCTGCCGCCCAAATTCTGTCAATCATCCCCCCATTGTCTCATTTGTCACTTTGGCTCCAGATGCCCCGCTAGTGGCTCAGGTTTTAGCCAGTCAAATGGCATGCCCTGAGGGCATGGAGTTGGTCAAGCAGTTGGCTCACCCAAGTCACAAACATTCTCTATACTCCTTGGTGGAGGGACTCATTTACTTTCAGTCTCGCATCTGGGTTCCCCCATCCTTCTGAGTGGTGGTAATTTGCGCACATCATGATCCCCCCACAGTTGGACATCCCAGCAACAAAAAATGCATCGATTTGATCAAGAGGACCTTCAATTGAGCAGGTATGAGGCAAGAGGTTCTGGTTTGGATCACCAATTGTGTTACTTGTGCCAGGGCTAAGTCAGATCGCTCAGGTAAAACAGCATCCTGCACCCCTTACAGCAGGTTGAGGGGCCATGGACATTGGTGTCCGTGGTCTTTATTGTTGAACTCCCTGTTCTAGTGGGTTTACAGCGGTGATGGTAGTGGTAGATCGCTTCACGAAATTTTCCCTTTTTATTCCTTGTACTTCTGAGATTATGTTGTAAGAAACTGCCCGCCTTTTCATATGCCATGTGTTTTCAATGTTTGGTCTCCCCCAGGAGATCATCAGTGACCGTGGCTCCCAGTTCACCGCGCGTAGTTTTGGAGCAAACTTCTTTTAATTCTGAAAATATCCCCCATTTACTCCACTGTGTATCATCCCCAGTCCGACGGACAAACTGAGAGGGTTAATCAAGTCCTTGAACAGTACCTGCGTTGCTATGCTGCAGCCGCGCAGGATACTTGGGCAAATGACCTTCCTCTCGCCCAATTCGCTTACAATAATGGGACCCATGTGTCCACAGGGTTTTCCCCTATGAAGCAACACTGGGTTACAATCCTTCATTTTTGGTTGGGCCGTGCTTGTGACCTGAGGTTCAAGCTGCCGCAGATCACGTTGCTCACATTAGATCGAATCAAGTCTTAGTGTGGGAGCACCTCACTAAAGCCATAGACAACTACAAGCAGTTTGCAGATTGTAAGCACCTTCCGGGTCACAATTTTATGGTGGGCTCCTACATCATGCTCAATACCTGTCACCTAAAAATTCAAGCCCCTTCCCCTAAATTTGCTAGTAAACACTCAAGTCCTCATTTGTTGGAGGAGGTACTTGGGAATGGGGCGTTCTGACTGAAGCTCCCTGAGCATTGGAAGCAACATCCTGTTTTTCATGTGTCCTAGTTGTCGCCCTTCAAGGGTACAATTCCTACAGAACTGGAACCAATCATCGTTGATAATGGGAAGAGGCGAGGTAGAGGCTATCCTGGCATCCCAGAAATCTCGACGTTCTGTACAATATCTTGTAGCCTGAAAAGGGTATCTGGCCTATAAAAATAGTTGGGTCAAGGCGCGCGATTGCATAATTTGCATGGCCCTGGTTGTTGCGTTTCACACATCCCACCCTGATGCTCCCCACCCCCCCAAAAAAAAAAGATTGCGACATTATGGCAATCAAGTTACCCAAGACGCACAAGAATGTGGTTCTTGTGCAGTTTCCTAGTGGTGGAGCCCTTCCTTTGGAAAAAGTAAAGGGTAATGTAAGTCCTGGGGAACGTCCTCTGGCCGTTGATCAGGCCATTTTCCCATTCTTGAGTAATACACCAAAGAGGATGGCGGTATTCCTTGTTACTCAAGGCAATCTCACTCACATAGTAGATGAGCGATGGGTAACAGCTCTTCTGCTTCAGATCCCACCCCCAGTACCCACACTCACCTCAGCAGAGCTGTTATGGGGAATCAGCAAAATCTGTGTTGAGACTGTCAAATTGAAATCAATCTGATCTAATTTGAGTGGTAATCTAGCCGATGCTTGGATCTCAAATGGCTGGAAAAGCATGAAGACTGAGTTATCAGTTGGAATGCCTGACAGTTCCAATTCAATTAATAGGTCAATCAAACAATTCACCTCCCTACCAAAGTCATTATGGATCATCCTCGATGGGCAGGCTATAGCATTGGATGCCATTGATGAGGGTTTGAGATCCCCTGTTGACAATTCAGGCTCTGCGGCTGATGTGATGCCACTGACCAAACAAACAGCCCAGCGACTGAGCGCGGGCAGGTTGGGCATCCTGAACCCATTCCCAACCAAATGGACCACCCTTATGTGGGATGGCCTTAGGGGATTCACGTCACTCGTTGGACCAAACACTGTCATGCTAACCATCAGAAATGTAGCTGAGCCTCAGTTCAGACGTTTGAGGTCAACCTGACAGCAACTCGGCCTGCTGCCAAATTTTTGATGTCAGTTCTTAAGGAATAAACCCGCCCATCCCAAATAGTTCGCTGGTTAGGTCAAAATTGAGGGTCCAGATCCTGGCTCGTCACTACCCCAATTGACCATTATTTAATCAGTTGCATAGCACTGAGAAAATTGTTGGTCAATTTCTTCCTTTTCCTTTAATAAAAAAATTTTGAGAAAAAATAAAACAATTTTTTTATTGTGTTACTTCTTCTGACCGCATTCCTGATGGCGTTTCCCTGTAGACCTGTTAGTTTGTATACCAGATGGGCTCTACCAGTACTTATGGTCACTATGGCCCCCTCCATCATCAATTTAATTCACCAAGTCCAATATTTTTGGCTCTACAACCCCATTATAATGAACTTCTGGCAACAGTACACGGGAATCTTGTGGCCCTATGTCCACCAATTGCAAGACAGAATCTGTCTCCTTGTCTCCACAGTTGAAATGACCCCATATGCCGATGAACTTATTGAAACTATCTCTGTGATCCCACTCCCTGCAGTAAGGCCCTTGGGTCAGGAGTGAGCTCATTGTGGTTCATTGTCAGGATCATACTCACTGTTGTGTTACACCAACAATTCATCGTTTCCAAATGATAACTCCATATCAAGTCATTCAGTTGGCAATGCCTCTGGCATTCTGGCTTGCTTTTTGAGTGCTTACATACCCCAACTGCCAGGCCGGTCTAAACTTCTTCTGACATTTCCATGACATCACCTATCCTATCTACTCTTACACTAGCTGCTCTAAGCCACTATCAGATAAAAGTAAGATTGGTGTAAGAGAGATGTTTATTAGAAGGGAATGAATGACTATTTTATATTATTTTTAGGGCTACTGCGCCCAAGTACTCTTTGGACATTTAAATACTGGAAAAACCATCAGCCTCTTGATTCTGAAACTCTTTAAGATTGTAAATTTCATTCATTCATAAATAATAGCGATTCCCTCCGAATCTGCTCATCTGATCACCAAAGATTAATATTAGGTCAATCCATTTTCAACATAGTCACTGGTTGATTGTTTAAAAAGTTTGTAATTGAATAGAACTTCGATTATCCTCAGCATGATTGTCAATGCTCCAAATTAGTTTTGCAGAACCATTTTCAGACTATTTGTAATGGATTCATCGGCTTTCCTCTGAAACTCCCACAACGAACTTTGATGGTTTTTCAGCAGTAAATGCAGCTTCCACCAAACCTAAACTTGATTAAACATATAACATTAAATAGTATTGAACTAGGCGATTAGTCAGCAATTATGCCTGACTAACCAAAACCCCTAATTCTGATACTATCGGAAGGATCCATCTAGTATAAATCCTGACAAAATGCAAGCCAAGTTCCTTTAGGAATACAAGCAATAGGAGCTTATCATCCAGTCAAGTGGGTAATGTCAAAAAATTTATATGACTGGACAATAAGCCATATATCTAGAAAATTGTAATTTATGAGTTGAGGTGAGCCTTTAGACTGAGTGATAGATTATTTCAAGGTGAAGCAAATTGATCAAAATACTAATAGTTCACTTATTGAGAGTATCCGCCAAAGCCTCAATGATAGTACAAAACCCCTAAAGTTGTAACAAATAGAGAATTACTAAGCAGAAGGGTTAAAACTGACTAGGAATACTCAGAGTTAAGAGTTGAGCGTGAGAATAAGGAGGAGAGGTTTGTGAGTTGGAAGAAGGGAGAATGTTAGCAGAGATAGTCTGCGTTTTATTTATAATAAAGAGTGTCAGTTGTGGCGATAGCTTCATATTTTATATATCGTTATTATTTATTAGGGATTAGCAATCTTCATATCATTCATACATTTCTCAGTGGTGCTTAACCTGAGCAACCAGCGTAGAGGATCTAAGCGTTACTGCCAAAAGTTAACAGACATTAATGGTGTAACCAGAGCTGGAGAAAAATGGATCAACCCCAAAATGATTAAGAAGGTCGCTTGCCCATATGCACGCCAACTAGCAGACAAGATCCAATCCACTGAGGCTTTGGATAAACTGCCAAGGTCAAATTAGATGAAGTTTATCTGTCAATTCTCCTTATCATGATTAAAGAATCTTTTACTTATCTGTCAATGCAGGTGATACACACCCTTGATATGGCAAATAACACCGCTATACACTCAGTAAACACTATTTTTCAATACTCTTTGTGTAATTATACTAATATACTGGTCAATTGAGTATGGGTGCAGGTGATTATTGACAGCGGGGCACTGATTAATATTTCCTTAACCAAGCTGGTGAAAAAAATGAGAGTCTTTCCTGACTTAGAACACAAGAAAAAATATGAAACAGCTGGGCCTGATATGACCATCTCTTTTTGAACGTATAGTGCATTAACACTTAGATTTGGATACATGATGTTATCCGCTCCATCTATAGCTTTGGCCAACCAAAACTATAACATTCTAATTGGGACTGATTTTTTAAGGAAGTATGGAGTCAAATATAACTTTGAGGACATATGTTGACCATATTGAGTCAAATGCTGCTTCTGGTCTATCAGAGAGACAAAGAAAAACCGCTTACCAGGAGTAACAATTTCATCAATCTGTTCTATAACAATGCCATTATCCTGATTTGCTACTAATTCCTTGGATGAAAGCAAAGTGAAATGCCAATATAATCCTGGAAAATCGGAGAAATCCATTACAAAAAAAGAATTGAGTACCATACCGCCAGGATTAAGTATAATAGTTGATACAGGATTGACTTTAAAAATACCCAAGCTATTAAATGGAGAGGTCAGTAGCCCATGGAATAAGTCCATAGTAGAGCCATGGGTGGCTCCTCGAAAAGTGATGCTGGGCCATGGAGAAATACAAGTTCTTCTGGAAAATCTAAGTGGAAAACTGATGAAATTTAAGAAAAATCATATCGTTGCATTTGTCAATCTTATCCTGACAGCGGAATTGCAAATATTCCATGTTTTTAGGACCCTCACCAAAATGAGATCGCCAGAAGGGGTTACCAAGAATGTTATTTATTGTCCAATGAGATCAACTCGCTGATCTGACATAAAGAATTGATGTGTAGGTGCTTGAACTATTCAAAATTATTGATCATATCCCAGGATGACCCTGGCTTGGGATGTGCAAAGATTATAATATATAAAGTTGACACTGGGGAAAGTTTTATAATACAAATAATACAATTTCGACCAAATAAAAGCAGCTGAAGCGGTAGTTGAAGAGGAAATCAGCAAACTAGTGGAGCACAGGCTCCTAGTCCCATCATCTTGCCCCTTGGTGATCCCTATCATGATAGTGAAGAAAAAGGATGGCTCTAATTGGGTGGTGATTGACTATTGGTGGATAGAATAAGATAACTAAGAAGCATTAATATCCACTACCATGAATTAATGATGCATTAGATTGTTTGGTAGAAGAAAAATATTTCTCCACAATGGATTTAATCTCAGGATTTTGGAAAATTGATTTTCCAAAAGAAGACCAAGAAAAATTGTGATTATTACCATACAGGGGCTATACCAACCGACGAGGATGCCCCAGGGTCTTTGGAATGCGCCTGCAACGTTCCAAAGAGCCAATGACGGCATATTGAGGTACTTGAAGTTGTCCTGCATCTTGGTGTACTTGGACGACATAGATTTGTTCAGTAGAACCTTCACTGACTATTTGCACCACTTGGAAGAAGTCTTCAAGAGACTATCTGCAGCTAATCTGAAGATCAAGCTTTGGAAGTGCCACTTCTTAAAAAATTAGTTGTAATATCTGGGGTTTGTTGTCAACTCCAGTAGACTGCAGCTGCAAACTCAGAAGATTGAAGCCATAGAATAGATGGCTGTACTAAAAAGTGTCCAAGATATCAAAATGCTATTTGGACTGATCAGAGACTATCAAAGATTCATATGGGACTTTGCAAGAATTGCTGAGCCCCTCTTTCATTTGCTGAAGGATCCAAAAAAAGGATTCATATGGAATGAAGAGGCCCAGAATTCTTTTGATGATTTACGTTTGTATTTTATAAATTCTCCGATTTTGAAATATCTGAATTTCAACTGTGAGTTTATAATACAGTCTGATGCTTTGTTAATGGCAATTGGCATTGTCTTGAGTCAAGTGGATGAACTCAGGGATAATCATCTGGTAGCTTACGTGAGCCAGACGATATCAGCAGCAGAACGGAATTAACCTGTTACTGAGATTGAATGCTTTATAGTGCTTTACTCCTGTAAGCAGATTTAGGTTTATATTCATGGTATGCACTTTAAAGTGGCGATGGACTACTTCTCCCTGCATTGGCTGCATAACCTGAAGGAACTGGAAGGACATCTGGTCCAATGGGCACTGAAGCTGCAAGCTTACGACTTTAAAATAGTACACAAAGCAGGAGCTTCTCATCAAAATGTGCAAGGCCTATCAAGTTTACCAGTGATCCAAGTGGTACACCAACAGGCTGTTGAGCTGTCAGAGAATGGTTGATGGAGAAATCTGGAATAAGCCCCAAAAAATTCAAGGTGCACTTAAAAAGCGATGCAAAATACCAAGACCAAGGATGAACAAGTATTTAATACAATTGACAGAAAATTACTTCTATTCCCAAAGCTACCAAAACAAGCAGCATTAGTTCAAGCTGCACATAAGGTTGTTGGGCATGGAGGCCTGAGGAAGACAACTGACCACATTCTCCTGTACTCTTACTTGGAGAATATTGACTATTATGTGGCTGATTATCTGGCTTGCTGCTTGGAGTGCCAGTTGCATAAACCACACAAAAATACTACTAAATTTGACTGGTCCTCCCTGAATTTGCCTGGCATACAGTTTCCACCAATGAGATGGGATCACTGATTATGAGCATGGGGGAGTCAAATATACTATAGTTGCAATCAATCATCTGACAAGATGGGTCAAGATGAAGGCCCTGTCGAAAGTGGATGCAACAAATACCAAAAGATTTAACCTGGATCAGATTTTTTATTGCCATGGATGCCCGCAAGTTTTGTTGAGTGACAACGGAATTTATTTCATATCCTGAGTGATCCCAAGATTGAAGAGAAAATGGAGATCAAAGAAGTCGTGTCAGTACCCTACCAGTCAGGTTCAAATGGATTGATAGAACTAGTAAATGTAATGCTGGTCAAGGCACTGAGGGAGCTGATTGTTGAAAAACTTCCACGTGGGTAACCTACCTCAGTTTGGTGACATTCACATACAATATTAGTTGCCATACAGCTCTGGGTAAAACGCCATTTAAATTGTTGTATGGAAGGAAGGCCTCATTATCAACAATTCTATATTCAGTGGTTGAACCAACATTAGGGATGAGTGCTGAGCAGTACTTACTCTATCTTTCAATTATACTTATCAAAATGCAGTTGCAAGCATTTTATATGACCTTGAAGAAAAAGATCAAGGCCAAGATGACAGATTATAAAAACTTACTGGCTTTACTGAATACCATGTAGGCATAGGGTAGTTTATTGTGACACGCAAGGCTATGGGAGAAGAAATAAATTAGATGTGCTGTGGTCAGGTCCATATGAGATTATTGCCAAGATGGCGATGAATGCATATTACATCAAGAACCTCGCGGATGGAAGAAATATTAAAAGGGTCCATGTGAAGTACCTAAAGCAGTGGATCCAAAGAAAAAATGAGAGTGTTACCAAAGGACCACTGAACAATTGGGTCAGTTATGTCCTGAAAATTTTTGTTTAAGTTCTAAAAAAAGGACCGCTGAACCAAAATAAATGGGTAAGTCTTAAAGAATAAGACCTCTGAATCATGAAAACTGGTAGGTTAAAGTATACCTAGGAACCAGTTGGGGAAATAATATATAAAAAGATGGACCGCTAAATTGAGTGAAGGTCATGTCCCAAATAAAAATAAGAAAAATATAATAAAATTGATACAATATGGAATAAAAGATGATTCATATATTTTATAATTTTTTATTTGTTATCCTCAATTTGGGGATGATTCCGCCTATGTTGCCTCTTGGGGGAGGAAGGAAATATGACAGTAGGGGTGAACAAACCATCAAAATCTATATGAGATCAAACGCTAGAAAGGGTTAGACCCACTCAAAGCCAAGTTCATTAAGAAGAAGCTGAGTCCTGAGATAACACAATAAGGGGAAGAGAAATTATAATGTCAGTTTTGCCAAATGCAATACTCCAGATCAGGGAAAAAAGCAACAGAAAAGAAAAAGGCAGTTGGAAAATAATCCCAAATAGTCACGATAGGGCACTGCTCTGGAAGATAAGTCTTGAGTGCTTGCAAGTGGGATTTATCAAAAACATTGGACATATGGACTGGCATGGCACAAAATACACTGGGAGGAGGTTAGCAAATCATGCCTCCAATCAGAGCCGTTAGGGTGAGGTATCCTTGTGAAGTACCAGATACAATGTAGTTTTGCAAAGATAGAATGGCATCCTGAAGGTTATAACTGTAAGCTTATTGGAACTGGAAGCAGAAAGAGCAATGAAAATTGGGGGAGGCTGGAAGCTTTGTGGTCCAACTGCAAAGGACTTGGCCAGAGACATGAAGAGCATAGGCTTTATCTAAATCTACTAAGCTTGAGAGGTTGGTGGTGTTTAGAGCCTCAGCAAGGTCCTTTGTTACTTGGTTCCTTAATTCTGCAAATGGGAGCTCAAATTATTCTCAATTCAGAATAGTTAGTTTGGTCAAAAGAACAGCTGGTTTATAATATTGGCTGAGTTGAAAAAGGAACTCAGGAAGCAAATTGGATCTTGGCCAAAATGACTGACTGATATTGGATGTCATTAATATAATAGGCTCTAAAATTATAATGGAATTATCTGCTAAATAAGCCAAATCTAGCAAAATGTTAAAGTCTAATTTGGGAACTAATGGAAGAAGGAGAATCGGCCATAATTTGTTGGAGAATTTGCTACTCTGGTTTCATCAGGATTGCAATATCATTTCTGGTAGTTCAGCGGAAGAACTAACTACATGTGCTTAACTTGGAGCATGGGTCGTTAGGGAACCATAAAAGAGATTTCTCTAAGCAGTATGACTCATCAATCAGAAGAGGCGGAAATCTTCAGCAGAAAGTTTGTTCAGATATTACTGATACTGGAATTTGGATGAATTTAACATATGCGCACGACAAACTGGAGGATGTCAGACTTTTTATCATTGTCAACATTATACACTTTGATGCAGATTAAGCTTTAATTTACTCTAAGTTCAGCGCAATTAATTTCTATTTTATAAAAAAATATCTTAAAAAATGAAAATTTCAATAATGATATGAGCAAAAAAAATATTGAGAGAATAACCAAAGCAAATATAATTACTCATTCTTATTTATTCTGTGAGAAATACATTGACAGTAGTAACCTACTTTAAGAATGAGGAGGGAGATCAAGGAATCAAGGACGCCAAACCAAGATCCTGAAAATGAAAAAGGGCCATATGTCATGACTGGGGGGAAACTGGCCTTTCAGGACTAGCATTGGCACAAACAAACCAACTAGGCCAGCATATCAGTGGGTCATGAGTACCGCACTCTGAGGAGGTGGCAGTGAGGAAGAAAGGAAGAGTACTGTAGGCAAAAGGTTGTCTTGAGCGGTGTTGAGTGCAAATGGCTGTGCTCCACTAGAAACTAAGTATTTGACCTGGCCTGAGGCGGCACTCTATTGTCCCAATCTTATTTTAGCTGTAAATATAGGTAGGAGGGGGGATGAGTTGGGATTGTTGCCCACCTTCCAGCTTCCTAGGTTATCTGATGGTTCGCTAGGGGATAAGTCCAGCTAGTGATGAATTATTATTGGTTGACCGTGATTTTTGGTTTAATAATGTCTGAGGATTTTTGGTAATTCGCTAGGTTCAGATCCATCAGGGATCAATCCATGTGAATACTTAAGAATCTCATTGGGCAGAGTTGCCAATGGAATTGCATCATATGATAGTTGATCTTTGATTAACTATTAGGTGCACTGATTGGATTGTTCAGGTTTCTTCACCAATTGATTGGGAATTTAACCAGCAGTTGTGAGGAGAGTGATGGTGCCTGCAACTAGTGAATTGATCATTTGGTTTGCAACCTGATACAATGGTTAAAGAGTCCAATTAACTAAACAGGTCGCTAGCCAAATGTGGTTGGTTTGCTGTGATTGAGCGGGAACATTAGGGACACGTTTTTGGATCTTTCCATTTTAGGTCTCTGGGATATCTGACGGAGGAATCATTAGCCCAATGTAGATAACCATCGCCAGAAGAGACTTTGCAGGTTAATTCAATGGAAACAGCTGCCTTTTCATGACTGAGGAACCAACTGAAGATTTGAACGCCAAATTCTCCCAATAAATACCTAATAATTTTAATGAAGCAAATTGTTAAGAATGCAAGTAGCATTAATAAGTTCTATTCATCTTCAGTTAATTTTTGTTGTAGTACAATAATTGCGGATTCTTTTGCGTGGATAAAGAGTAAGGATCAGATATACTCAGAAAAGAAGCAGACCTTATATAACAAATCTCCGCCAACTCAGCTTGCGGGAACTAAGGCTTAGAACCTCTGAATCTTAGAGTGAATTAAATTCAGCTGGATAGGGAAGAAATCCCTAACTATCAAGATAATCAGTATTTCATGGAACAATCTAAGTTTAGTGTTGAACCACCAATTAACTAGGTTTATTCATTAACTAAGGATAATAGTCATCATACTATTATTGCCCATCTATCTAATACTATCAAGCAATGCAAATTGTGTACATAACCAAATCTGTGCAAACAATCTCTTGGAACAATCGTTAACTAAGCCATACTTAAACAATTGGTACACTTTTGAGAAGAAGTAGAGTAGCCGCCGGTTACCAGTTTTTACACTGATTAACCAAAACCTTCACTATAGAGGGCTGAGAAGCTAATGAGTTCAGGCTACCTTTACCCTCTTTTCAAATATCAGACTTGGTTTTATGCTACCACAATTACATCACTCCCAGAAGTGGTAAACTCAGGTCTATCTTAGAAGGGCCTTTTGTCACTTATAAGAGGGGTGATGAGTATTATATCAAATCTCTAGCTTTTTTAGTTACTAAATACTGAGTACATGGGCTATTTTATGCACCTATTCTCTCCCCCCAACGTTCTTGAAGGGGGTAATGTTGGACAATTAGATTTATGACTAGTTTATAAGAATGGTTTGGTTTCAAATATTTCAACAAATATTATTAATTTTACCATCCAACATTTTGTGGAATAATTCAGACCATAGTAATGAGTTTATATTAAACCCCAGTGAAATAGGTGAATTGAATTAGCACACCTGCACACTAACTTGAATTTAGTGCTATCTCTAAGAGAAAACAACCCCCTTTTAGAACTGAAGGGTGTTCTAAAGAGTGAAGATAATTTGCCCGCCAATCAAGGCCTTTAAAATCCAGTAATAAACCAAAATATATCTTTAGGATTGCTGCTTAGATAACTTATAATAAGTCATTACTGCATGGATTTGTCATCCCTGAAGTCAACCTGACACCTAAAACTAAGCCCTATAAAGGTAAAAAATTTGAGAGTTAATATAGGTAAATTGTTGTTTAGCTAAAGTGAGCTACCCTCTGCCTATTCTGAATTCTAACGCTCCTCTATTTTTTAAATTTTTATTCGAGGTGGGCCGACCTGGGGACGATACCGCACCGATGAGGGGAAGTGAAGAAAATGGGAAAGGAGGATAAAACCCGGAAAACCTCCATGCGCGGCGTATGATAGGCCAGGAACTCCATGGACCGCCTTTGCTATTCGCTATCTCGGTTCGGGGCACTGGTGCGCAACGCCAACACAGTCATAATCGTCCCCTACCCAAAGTCCATTACCGGGATCGAACTCGGGGAGGCAGCGGTAGAGGGTCCATACTCTACCACTGGGGTATCCTCCCACGCTCCTCTATTTTTAGCCTCTAAATACCCTAAATACTAGGAGACGTTATCTTAATAAGTATCGCTTTTTTACCCACTTAATATAAAGATATTATCCCTATATTAGACTATTAAATTACATCAAACTGTGGTCTGCTTTTATCTCAAAAATATAAACAGTAGATGAGTGTTTAAATACTCTGTCATCTGTTATGTTGTTGAAATCCTGTGCCCAAGCACCAGCAAATAACAGAGTGCCATGATTCCAAAATTTGGAATTTAAAGTTTGATTGTCTAGATAATTTGTATTTTCTACTAATTCAGCTGAGATTTGTAAATTATGTTGCAGTAAACAGATAATCATATTGAAATCATTTCATTCTTCTATTGGTTGGATCAGGTGGTTTGTTTTGGAAACTTTGGCCAACATCCCAGACCAGAGTTGGTTTGGGCCAAGATGGGATTTGGCGTAATTATTCATTTTTGGTTTCAAATTGGAAGTTTATCTGTCAGCGAGATTTGACACTAAAATTCATGTCATCCCTCATTTTTCTGATTTAAATTGCATGATAATTTAAATTTTAATAATAATTTAAATTTATTCATTGGCTAGTATGCAGGCCAATCTCACACGTCCTTGGATGAAAGTGGGCTGTCCATTAGTTGGGGTACTTCTGACAGAATCAGGTTGTTTGGCTTTCAACTCGAGGTGGCTATGAAATTATAGGGTAGAACTTCAGATTTTTATTTCAAATAGACCTGATAACTGTTTGGACCCACTGTCTTGGCTTTATTTTGTAAATTAACATCGTTGTCAAGTGATTGGGCATATTTTCAATTCATCTCTTTGTTCTTTTTTGTCTAGGCTAATTATTTTATGTTTCTAATTTTAGTTTAATTTTAAATTTATTTTAGACTAACAGGATAGTTAGGATCCTTGATACCAAACTAATCCAGATGGTGTGTTATAGGTTAGGTTTTGGTAGGGAACCATCAAATTAACCTTAATTTAGGAATTGACGTTGTATGATGTTTGTTGGATATATTGGGGATTCATATCTACATATTTAGTGGTTAGATTAAGTGGCTTTAAAGATAATGAGTTAGGTAGTATTAGTTGAATTTTTAAACCCTGGGATTGAGGCAGATTGGCATTTTAGGTCATTGTTATCCAGCCTATTGTTTTGAAGTGAGTCATTATTGGATAGGTTGAGAGCTTTACCCAATTCTGCTTGGATGTTTATATTAGGTGACCCCGTTTTAGTAGCTTTATCACCATCACCAAAAAGGAATTATCGCAACTTAATTTTAATCAAAGCTCTAGAAACAGGTGTAACCTTGGATAAAGTAAAAGGGTAGTAGAGAGTGATTTTGTCTCAATGGCACTTGGCCCATCTAGCCTGAATGAACCATTTTGGATTTTAAGAGCATCAGTTAAAGAAAATTATTTCAAGGCCGGGGCATTTGGTTCAGCTGTTCTGACTGTTTTGTCAAGACAGGAGGAGCATAAGAGAATGAATGAGAGTTAGTCGCATATCCATTAAAAGATTTGTTTTGGATTTGACTCAGTTGCTCTTTGCAATAATCAGCGGCATTATGGATTGCTCAAATAGTGGCCTGACATTGCTTGATTGAAAGCGGTAGGTCGCTAATTTCTTCTCATCCAAGTTATATGGCATCAATAATAGCCTCAAATTATATTCTTAAAATATCTCTTTAGCAAATTATTATTCATGTGCCCAACCAAAGGAACTTATCTGGAGTGGCAGCCTTTCCAAGTAATTCGCAATTAGGTTAATATTGTAATTAACTTGAGCAATCAGCTCCTGATAATTGGGGGACTGATTAATTCTTTCATATTGGTTGTTTAAAGATCGCCAGGGACTCAGGGTAACCTGGAAGAGAGCACAATTTTTGGTAATTGGGATTAGATCCAACCGTCCCCTTTTACATAGACCAGGGCAACTGAAGCCTCAGGCGATGGATACTTAAAGGTTTATTTTTACTAAAAGTCTTCGCTGAAGGGTAAAAGCTTCTTGAGTGGAGTATCCAGGAAATATCTTCACTATTAAAATTAGTGGTAGGTCAAAGTAATGGCAAAAAGAGTGTTAATCTAAAATATGTATTTTATTAGGATAAAGCACCACATCAACTATATTGCTAGAAGGATAGGTGAGATTAGAAAGAGGATTCAGGATAAGCAGAAGGTTACTAAGTGATGGATAGCAATTGAATGCCTAGCTAAGTGAAAACTCTCATCTTTGGTTGCTTATTTCATTTATAATAAATTGTAAATTAAATAAAAATAATTATATGATCGATTATCCTTGGCTTTAGTCACTGATAACTATAAAACTCAGAAAAATTGCCAAGTTTAATCCCCAATAGTCTTTTAACAGTTACTTCATTTGAAATAGTAATAACAACTATCTCTTCTGAACAACATTTAAATTAATCAAGTTCAAGTACTTTTAAGGAATTTACCAATCGCATCCAAGCTAAGATCTATACCTAATTTTCCTTTTGGGGATTTTGTGACAATCTCGTTACTTCTGTTGAACAGTACTCAATCAGCATTTTAGATAAGGTTTGGATCCCAATTTAGGAGGCTTGATTAAATTGATTGGGGATTATCTCAACCGAAATTTTGCACAAACCTTTAATCATGTTCAAATTCCAACATCAGATTAACAAACTTTTAATTTTAGTCAGAATATCGTCATTATCCCTTGGGTCCTTCCTATTTTGTAAACAACGCAGAGAGGCATGGTCAGTTAACACATTAGAATGTACACTGTGGATGTAAACTTAAAATTGTATAGAAGAGTAAAGTATTGAAAAATACTCATTTTCAGTAACAATATAGTTATGTTTGTGTATATCCAACATCTGGCTGCAATAAGCAAAGATGTGTTCTACCCCCTAGAAATGAGCTGGGATAGCACCGCTCCTATAGCGGCGAGGGAGGCATCCTTCTGAATGATGAAAGGTTTATAAAAGTTGGGATACATAATAGCGCTTAGGTGAGGCACAATTTTATCTGGTCAGAGGCCAGCTGAAAAATCTCAATTTACTTAAATTATAATTCGTTTTTGAGGAGGTGAAATAAAGTCTACTATGTTTATGAGATTTTCCACAAAACAGCAAAAGTAGCTGACCATTTCAAGTGTCAGACAATTGGCCATTTGGCTAGTTAATAAAAATGTCATGACAAAGAGTAGTCCCAAGTTTACTCCAGATAACCTCCAATTTAACTATCACCAGAATAGCCCTTATTGGAATAAAACTTCTACTCCAAACTTTCAGCCAAATATCTTGGATGTTGTAGTTTGGCTCAGACAAACCCCAGTTGAATAGGCCAACTCACTTGGATGACCTGTCAAGCATTAAATCATATATTAGTACTACTGCCTAAAGGAAAAATAACCCCTTTTATAGAGCTGGGGAATTTCAAGAGATAAAATTATTTTACCAGTCAATCATTCACTAGTACATCTGGTAATCAGCTGAGCTGAGAATATTTTTCAGATGGTTTATTGGAGGAATTATGTTAAAATGCTACCTCATGGATATGACATCCCCACTATGGACCCAAACCCCAAAATTAAGCCATATCACAATGAAAAGTTTTTCAAGAGTTTTGGTAGGCCAAATTGTCATTTAGCCAAAATGATCTTATCCTGCTATTGTGAATTCCCTCATATCTCAAAATTAGCCCTAAAGTATCATCTATAATGGGAGACATTATCTAATAAATTACTGCTTGTCTTACTAAGCCAACAGTTATATTATTCCAAGTATTTGAGTGGGTTAAACTTGGGACAAATATACCACACCAATAATTTTTCTAACTAGTACAGGTTTTGAACTTGTATTGAACAAAATCTACACTAGGGTGTAAGCAGGAATCACCCTGCCAGACTAACCACCCTTCAAAAGTATATTATTCTACCCATTTTATTATTAAAAATCAAGTTTACTTGTGATTTAAATTATCTTAATATAATAATAACAGCAGTCAAAAGTCTCAATACTCTGGCACTTGCTATACTGTTGAAAAACAGGGACAAAATGCACCTGTGAGAAAAACACAGTACCCAGATTTTAACACCAAGGAACACTTGGATGTTGAACTTGCCTCTTGCCATGTCATTTGTTTGATGGCTTAAATTTTTTCCAGTTGGGGCTTTAGGACTTGTCAATGTTAACACCTAAGATATTAGAGTTGCTCTCAAAAGTTACACTTATTCAGCTCAATTTTTATATTTGCGTTGTTGAGCCAGCGGAACAACTCTACCAAGTGCTGTAGTTGTTCATTAGTGGAACTAGAAAAAACATCTATATTTACCTAAAAATTAGGACACAGGAGATTTTTAAATCGCCCAATATTCTGTCCATAGCTTATTGAAAGGTCGCGAGGCTTTGCACAGTCTTTGCAGCTCCAAGTAAGTTGATACAGACCTTGGGCAGTTATCATTGTGCACTTCTCTTGCTCCTCTTTAAGTAGCTTGATCTGCCAGTAGCCAGAAATTAAATCTATGGCTAAAAATGATGAGCTCCGCTCAAATGGTCTATGATTAGTTTAAAAGCAATAAAGGATAACATTTTCTTTAGTGATAGTTATTCTTCCTGTAATCTATTACCACAAGGTTTAAACCGTTTTTTTATGATCAACGCTGGGGAGACCCAAGGATTCTCTAAGAGCATTAATATCCCAAGTTGTACTATCTGGTTATTCCAGTATTGATGACTTCATCTGCCACCTTAGAGAATCTAATTAAATGGAGACAAATTATCAGATAATTTCTGGTACAAATTTGGTGTAGACATCATGTACACAATTCAAACCAAAATCAAAAAAAATGCAAAAAAAACATTATACCTATCAAAAAGGACCAAAGCATGGTCCTTCTTATCTTCCATTAACCCTAATAGGCTTTCCCATGATACTAAAAAAGTAACAGATTAGGTATCTTCAGGTAAGCCCAGTTCCTCAAATTTACCAGGATTATAATTTTCTCTATTTCTTTAACTGATAAACTATGAACAAATTCAATTATTTGAGGTTGCTTTATTTTGAATAAATGCGGATATAAGTTGCTAGCAATATCTGAATTTCTTAATGATCAGGAAGGGTACTCCCTGGCGCTGTGAAAGGTTTAAGATTAGAGTGACAAATTGACACAAATATACTGCCATATCAACCATAGGGAATTTCCAAGTTATTATTATCCCTATTATAAGTGGGTTTTTTCTGGAATTGTTATCTTATTATTAACCCTCAGAAGAATGTCCTTGGATTCCATAACTTGAGTAAGCAATTGTTAAGTGTGTCTACAGATCCCATATTCTGACAAAGCAATAATTGAGCTGGCAACAGCCACCTTTGCACCTGCTGGTTTTATTGACTTCTGTCCTTACAAGGGCTATTTTGATATTGGCTTTACCACCAAAGAGGACGCGGCCACAGCAGCAGCTACGCCCTTAATATAAAAACACACCCATTACCATCACCTGTACACAGCTCCCCAGTGATACCACATCTTTGGTGACCTTTGCAAACCTTCTCTCACGCCTTCCCCCCACAAAACTCGATGAAGAATTGATGACTGTGCTGTCCAAATATGACACTGACCCCATTCTCCACTTCCTTGTCCCGAGTGGTGATGAATGACTAGCAGCAACTCGAGCAATGGCCACCATTACCCCCACCAACCAACTATAGTGCAGAACATCCCACTACGTGCCTATATTACATCTTCACCAGATCACTTCTTTTGGACTCACATCAACAACGGCTGCACAGTTTACCCCCTTTGCCATGAGTTGGATCATTTTAAAAGGCCTGTTGCCACAGTTCAAAAAATGCAGAAACCACCATGCCCACCTATGAGGCCACACAAACAGCATTTTAGTGGGGATTTTGGCTGCCCCACCCCCTCCAGCTGAACGCTCAAAAATAGCAAACCTTTGTAACCAAATTCTAAGCTGGCCAAATTTCCCACAATCTACCCAATCAGGAGCAGGTTTGAGCCCAAATTCAAACTAAACAATTTCCCGCCCCAAAACTTACCCAACCACAGCCACGTCTCTTTGACTCAATTACACTCAACTAAAATCCCTGGGACCTATTTGGATGAAATACACCAATCTAGGGGATTTTCCCACCCCCAGACTTTCCAATTAATTTGGAACCATATTTATCTTCAGATTTTGATTCCTCATTCCCACCCAAGAATTATGTCCCCAAACCCACCACTACCCCTTTCTTGAGTGACAATCAGCTTGCTGGGGTTGTGGTGGCCTCACCCAAAAAGTCGCCATCTCCACAATGCCATGGCGCTTTCTGTCACAGAATTTAAGGAACAAATTTACATCACCTGTTTCCCTTATGGCTTCCCTGAGAGTTTCAAAAGTGGAGATGAATAAATTAACAGAAACTTCCACCTCCACTGTTAAGCATGTTGCAGCACTGGCAGATTTTTCCCCCACCACGTTTATAACCATAGCTAATATCATGAGATTCTCTCAACTTCCTGATGCACGCATACAAGCTGAACACCATGTCAAACTCCTGAAGGCTTTGCTTTAGGCCCAAATTGTCAATAACGAGTTTAACACTTATCTTTTTCGCCTCAACTCACATCCTGTGGATGCCCCAACCCCTTGCTATCAGCTTTGATCCTCCTATTCAATGATAAAGATAAAATTGATAATCCTCCTGATCTCCCCTCCCCCTCCACCGTGGTGGGATAAGAGGTCCACTAGATACTACACCTGGTAGGTTATTTTCTTTTTTGTTTGACGCCTCTCCACACTTTTAGGTCATTTGGTTCATGTTTTCAGTTCTCTTGTTTGGTTTTTATTCAGTAATGTCCATCCCCTGGTCAGCTTACCTCGTATAAATTTCAATTATTTGTTTCCACAGATCAGTTGATATCCCATTGGCAGTATGTCATTTTTGTATGAAAGGTTATACAATCCTGCTTTTGAGGCGTAGAGCACTCAGGTTTCCAATTGTAGTAAAGCATAAGGTGCTGACTAAGTATTTCTAAAGTTTTTCCTCTAAATCAGTCTTAACCCATAAATCCTCTTAAAAGAGGTTCTGACTAGAAAGTCTTAACTTTGACTTGGTAACATTATAGTTGTAGCCAATAAAACTAGTGAACCAAACCTCATTGGCAGTGCAATATATGCTCTTAGCAAGGTGATCAAATGGGGCTCGCAGTAATGTAACAATATTAATAATTATTATCCAGTGCCAGACCAGGTTTCTTTACTAATTTAGTGGACAATATAAGAATCTGTGTGCCATTGTCCACAATAGCTCTTATTATGAGCTTATTTACGTAACATCAGCGTACATGCATTCAGCAGTATAAGCATCAGCTGCATTGACTTTGTTAACATCCAGAGAGTCTTCTTGTATTAGATATGATTGTAGAGCATCACATAAAATTGGGCTTATTTCCTATAAAGTACTGAAAGGTAAAGCCACATGAATCCGTCTAACTTGGGTTTATCCCTGAGGTGACCAGAAGCTCCTTCCTCTCCTGCTTTTGAACAAAAGACTTCAATAATACTACCAGCACCAGCTTTTCTTTTCCTGTGTTTAATGAGCAAGTGGTAAATGTCAGACAAAAAGTTGTTTGACTAGAAAATAAGAATAGTTCAGAGGAGAATACTCCGATTTTAAATATAAAAAAGGCCTATCCAATCCTTGGTGGAATCCAGCCTCTCAAAGTAAGGTGATTACTCCTTCTCTTCAGCCAAATAGGTCTACAAGTAATGATAAAATTATCTTGAATCACTGGAAAAATCGAGAAAGCCATCCAGAGGTCTCCCTGCATCCTACAGTCAATTCACTGCAAACTCCAGCGCTGAGACCAGGCCCTTTTATAGGTCTTTAGGGGGTTACACCAGGTGAAATTAATTTCCCACGGTGATTGGCTTAAATTTATCAAAACGTTATCTCATTACTTTGCTTTACTAATTCTTGACCCTCTATCAGCATTCTGACAATATGAGGTGAGTTTAAGAGATCTGATAGGTTGAACTCTCATATTTCCTAAATAAACGTGAAGCCAAAATTAGATTAATTAACTATCTCACTTCACAAGCCTCAATTTCGTTTGTATACTAAGCTTTGTGAATATATAATGGTTGCTTTTTAACCCGCTTGTCACTACAAATAAAACTTTAAAAAAAACTAACCTTTGCACATCGATTGGGGTGCCAGCCAAAGGAAGCTATTGGCGGTTAGTAGGTCTAATAACACGAAAACCTTACCCATGACGTAACCAGAAAAATTTGAGTCCCAATCCGGAGGTGGAAAAACTTTCTTCAATGGAGTTGACCCTTTTCAGGTTTCATGTTGTTTCTTTCTTTTGGTAATGCCTGTCCCCTGGTTGGCTTGCCTCAGTTAAATATATAAAAACTAACCTTTGTTATATGCTTTAAGTTTTATTATTTTTTCTAGTGGTTAAACCCCCTTTCCTTATTTTCAGCAGTAGAGATAAAAACTTTTCCTGCCTTATTGTTGAAATCAGGGGCTATATTACACCTGGGAGCCTACTAAAAACTCTGATTCCAACAAGTGATGCTCACTATAGGGGGTAGTAAACCACAAAAAACTCTCAAAATGGAGGGTGTTGGGGGCACTCACCCATACAACCTCCCCGCTGCTTTTGACCCTTTACTGGTTGCCCTTGAAAAGCAACTAGACAACGCTTTATCACGCTTCAAAAAACTCGAACAGCCCTTTTTAAAGCCCTTTTAAAGATAAGTTTACCCTTGGCGAGGGTAGTATTGCTTCTTTTATATATGTCTATGAATCAGCCATGAAAGGGGCAACGGACCACCAGAAGGTCAAGCACATCCTTTCCCATTTAAGTCACATATCCAAGAAATGATGGTCCCACATATGGACACTATAAATATGGGCAGAGTTTAGGATGCGCTGACTGCTGAATTTAGTTCAATGCAAAGTTTTAAGGGGGAAAAACAGGCCATTATGTGCCTCACTATGAAAAGGGGTGAATCGCTCACCACCATTGTTAATTTAATTTTATGGTGAAGCTTAGCCTCTAGTACTTGCTAAAATGATACCTCTTAATGAAGCCCTTGATGCCATAATAACTTGTTTAATTTCATACCCTTCCATCACACATCATCTTATCTCTGTTAAACGCCAAATACGTACTAGAAATGTTAACAAGGAGGCGCTGCTAGAGGTTGCAGATATCTATAACGATGAGCTTACCTCAGAAGTTGTGTCAAATTCTCAAATCTTCACTATTGAAGACTCTTCAACCATATCGCCGCAAAAGGAACCCAAATGATCCCTATGGCCCCACCTGCGCTGGTTACTACCCTGAGACCACCACCTGCTGTGCGGCTCAAACTGATCTTCCTTTGCCCAGCCAACCTGAGGTTTTCAAGCTAGTAAATCAAAGTGTATCTTCGGCAATGGGAAAGCGCACCCTGCCCCCACCTTGCCACCAAGCTCAGCTTGAGCCATCCAACAACACTCTCCAAGTAGTTCACAAGCCTAAACCTCTTTCTTTGGTGGCTTTCACCCCCACCAACAATGGGTTTAAGGACCAAGTCGCTAAAGCTAAACCACATTTTTCCCCATGGCTCCTAGCCTCTGATCAGCCCAAAGCTGGCGTAGTTACAGCATCTCCTTCCACGAGGCTATTTCCTTCAGTTAACTCTAATCCAAAACCTGTAGCTGTGAGGACGCCTAAACCTCTCCCTCTGCTGGCAGTCAGTCCCAATAACCATGGGCTCACGTACAAGGCTTCTCAAGTTAAACCGCCTTCTCCTCCAATCATTATCGCTGCAGATGCCCCAGCTACTAAAGTTATAGCCTCTACCTCCGACGGCTCTTCTTATATCCACCCAATGTGTGGACAACCCTTCAAATGACAAGTCTGAAGGGGGTTATGAGTACGTTGTGTATTATGTCCTAGGAGCCCCTGTTGAAGTAGGTATACCAGATCAGCTAATCCCTGAAGTAGTAGATAAAGCCCTGATCCCTCAAGAAACCTATCTTAATTAAGTGCTGGGGTGCCCTGAGGTTATTAAGACTGCTAGTGATGCTGACCAGATTATTGCTTCGCTGATCCGACCAATTCATCATGTTCACAATTTACAGTCCATTTAAAATAACTATCCCAAGACAGCTAAAAATCTTTCCTCTATCCTCCATCTTAAGGAAGTATTAGCACTCCCGCCTAACTTTGGTGGGACCATAACTAAGATAGAGGTTGTTATTCAAAAAAGTCTGGGTTAGGGCTATTTTGGACATGGTATCCCTGTGAACGTTCTCTCTTCCAAGATGATTAAGAATATTAAGCTGACTCCTGATCTTGAGTTTACGCAGGAGTTTGGAACAGTGGGTCCTAACAACACCCATACTATTGGAGCCTACTCCTCCTTGCCTATTTGGATTAGAAAGCTCATATTGTCAGCTCCCACCGTGTCCTTGGACAATAACGCTTATGACATGCTTATTGGCATAAAGTTTATGATTGAGTATAATGGTATAATCAACATGAAACAGGGTTACTTCTCCCTACTCTGTTATGAAGTCCCTCTACTCTTTACCAATGAAGAACCTAACAAAAAATAATACTCCTGCTTAGTTGGATACCCTTCCTCTGCTTTACCTTTATTCTACACGAACTTTGGATGCAACACAAAAAAGTTGCCCAATTCAGTGGACGCTTCAAAGAGAATGCCCTTTTATGCTTCAGAGGAAACGGTAATCAAGGCTGGTGAACAACGGGTGGTTGCTAACAACATTACGCTACAGATCCTCCAAGCCTGTCTGTTGCACATAATTAGCATTGATGAAATAAGCGCTTTGGAACCTTGGGTGTTGCCAGGTATACTAGACCCCGCATATCAAAGACCCATTAATATCCTATTAAATAGACCTTACCAATAAACCCATCATTGTCAAGAAACATCAAGAGATAGGTAAAATTCCCCTTGATGAGATTAACAGTGTCCACTTTATATGTTCAATGTTGGATATGAATTGCCCACTGATCAGATGGTGTGTACTCTTCCTAATGTCCACATTTCTGATGACCTAACCCTGTATGAGCTTTTACAAGTTCATTTTCTAACGGATACCTATAGTGATATTTTCTCCTAAAACGAGATGGATTATGGGTATATGAAGGGATGAAGCCACTACATTGATGTTGGTGATGCCCAACCTATTTGATCTAAACCATGCTATAAATCCAAGGTTGAAGAGCATCAAATGAGGGTTGAACTCAAGCAGTTATTAGACGCTGAGTTATTAGTACCATCCCATAGCCCTTGGGCGTCCCCTTTCTTGATGATCAAAAAAAAGAATGAAGGACATCAAGTAGTAATGGACTACCATTAGCTAAATAACCTCACTAAAAAAGAAAACTATTATCCCCCACATAGATGATGCTCTTGCATAACTCTCCATCTAAAAATTCTTTTCAGCCATAGATTTGGCCAGCAAATATTGGCAAATGGACCTTTTTCTCCTAGATTAGAATGTGCTCTCATTTTTATTGCAGGTTTTTTTAGCCTACCCGCCTACCCCAAGGGCTGTGCAATGCGCCGGCATCTTTCCAACATGCAATAGATCTCATTCTGTGGTACCTCAAGCTAAGATGTGTGATTGTCCATCTTGATGACATCACCATATTTTCTGCAACATTCACTGATCATCTAGCTCATTTAAAAGAAGTTCTAACGCCTGCAGGCTTTACGTATCAAGTTGAAACCATGAAAAACACCTTCATTCAAAAAAAGCTACTTTTCCTTGACCATGCTATTCACAGGAAGGGATCCAGCCGTTACAAGATAAATTTGAAGCTATCTCTAAAATGCCTGCCCCCAAGAACCTCCATGACATTCAGGTATTTCTGGGTATGATGGGGTATAATCATCAGTTCATCCTCAAGTTCGCCCAGCTCAGTGAGCCTCTCGATTAACTATTGGCTAGGAACATCCCTTTTTATTGCAGTACAGAACAAGCAGCCGCATTTAAACACTAGAGAAATTGCTTCAGAAACGCCATATACTACGCCAACCCAACTATGGAAAACCCTTCATATATTCACAGATGCCTCAGATTATGCAGTTGGAGCTATACTGGCCCATTTGGACAGTAATAGCGTAGATCATCCGGTCTCCTACTTCATCAAGATGTGTCAAAAACTGAATGTAACTAGAGTGTTACAGAGAAGGAGTGCCTGAATGTATTACTGGTTGTTAGAGATTACCGCCCTTTTTTATGTATGGCACTACCTTCACTGTGGTTACTGACCACGCCTCCTTAAAATGGCTACCAAACTTGAAGTATCCAACTGGACGGTTGGCCCGATGGGCCCTTAAACTTAAACATTATGACATGAAAATTGAGAACCTAGCTGGGATGCGTCATATGAATGTGGATGGTTTGACTCGGCTGCCTATCCTTCATCTGGACAAAAGTGA